>PVIA01000615.1:0-147422 GCA_004024845.1 Tonatia bakeri | reverse complement strand
GTTTATTTTTCTGTCTCTTACAAAATTAAAAACTGTACTTTTTATATTAAATGTATTTATCCAGCATGAAAAACACTAAGGATTACTTAGTGTTCAGATTATAGCTTCCAAAGGGGAAAAAAATAAGGTAATAATAAAACAAATTAATAGCCAATTATTGTTTTAAGAAAAATTCTCCAAAGATTTAAATACACTCAGATGCTTTAGGATAGCTTTTTCATGCATACATCCCATAATCTAATATTTGAATACTTATTTAACTATTTAAAAATTTGCAAAATTGGTAGCAGTGGGAATTATATAATTTTTTTCAGAGTGAATATTGACAAAGGCATAGATTTCAAACATGGGAAGAGAAATCCTCTCTCCCCATACACAGCTCCTGTCCGAACACACAAGTGCCATGTTGTGGGCCGCATTGGCTCCAGTCACTACTTCGGTGTCATTGTTTTTATCATGATGTTTCAGCCTAAGTTATCTTTTCTTATATATCTTGGGATGAAACACCAGAAAGAAATAAGTGGGGACTAGCAGTGGACAGAAGATAGAGCTGTTTGGAAAATCTGGACATGAGGCACTTAGAAGTAATCAGGAAAAGAATGGAGCAGAGGTAAGAGACACCACAGAGGCAAGAATGACTATCAAGGAGCTTGGGAATCCTACGAGAGATAAAACCCAGGTGTTGAGTGTGTTCCTGCTGTATCCCAAGCAGCCCAGCCGCCCATTTCCCAACTTCTCCTGCAGCCAAGCCAACCATCCTATTTACTGGACTGGGGCCATATTGGATTTCTCTTGGATTTACAAGACATGGCAGCTCTGTTTCCCCTCAGTGTCTTTGCACACGGTGTTCTCTGTGCTTCAAATGCTCTTGTCCCCACACTTATCTCATTTCCTCCCATCTGTCAAGTCTCATATTAAAAGTCACTTCATCTGAGAGGCCCTCCCCAATCTCTAGTCTGGACTAGATCCCCTACTCAGATCCTCTCATGGGCCCTGCACATTTTTACCCTTGTCACAACTTTTATTGAGGTATGTATCCTTCACCTACAACCTCACAATTATGCAGGCAGCTTCTACCTCCTCACCACACTCTTTGGCTTTATGAGGTGGCAGGAGTTTGTCTGTTTTGCTAATGACTCAGGCTCTGTAAAAGCACAGTGCTTAGCACACATTACGAGGAGTCACAACCATTAAATGAAAAAAGATGAACACTCAAGCAAGGAACTAACACACTAGTAAAGCAACAGAGGAAATTATTCTGGAGAGAAAGAGTGAGTAGGCAAAGATTATTTTAGGTGATAATTATAATAGTAATCTTAGTTGTGTGTTCATTCGTTTATACTTTGCAACAAATTTAACCTCCATTTTTTCAAGAGGGCCCCCTGCAAGTGAAGAAGCAGGGAGGATGAATGCATGAGACGCAATTGGCTGCACACTGACTCAGCCTTAGAGACGCTTGTTGTATCTGTGGTAGGAAGTTATTTTTAGCGACAAAACTTTGCATTTTTGTCACATCTCACACATTCTGACTTGCTTCTCTATGACCTTTCCTGGCATGCTCACACCAGAGACAGGTCCTGTTTTGGTTGCAGCTGGATTTTCAATGTGTTAGCAATAAGTTTTGCAGACTTTTCCAAGGTTAAAAATCCATTAGGTCCCAAACTCTTGCCTGCCTGTTAGTTGGATCACTCACATGTAGTTATTTCTCTTCCATGGATACTTAAAACTTTAAACTTTGAAATGATGAACACAAAAACTTTAATAAAAAGAAGTAAAAATAGCCATGTGTGTGACTTATTACACTAACAAAACACAGGTTTGATTCTGTTGTGTTTCCCACTCTCATCTCCCTAACTGACTGCTGAATCTTAGCCTTGGTCATGGTCTTATACGGAATCTACCTAGACAAAGATTTTACAAATACCTACACCTAATTTTGTTTTTTAATTCAACTCTAATATTTGTAGAACCCTATGTAAAAGGTCTGTGCAGACCACCCCTGCATTTAAGTCCACTTCACAATGTTTCGGACGGCCTACTTTGCTGCTGCTCTTGCTGTTACTACTGTTCTTTTCACTTTCATCCATCTCTGTCTTTTTGCTATTGCTCATCCATGCAATGTATGGCATCATTGCAGAGAAGAGTAGTCTGTCCAATCTGGAAAACCACCACACTAATTTTTATCTGATGGGCTGTGTGTACTTGGCACCCAGCATTATTCTGCGCTGGGCTCAGTTTTCTGGCACTGCAGTAACTACAGAGCTATACCAACCTGTGCTTCCTTCGAAGTGCTCATTACAGCCTTAAGAAGCAAAGGATTTTCTGCAGTCTTATTGGCCAACATGGCTGATCGCCCAGGAGGCAGAGTGCTTCTGTCTGTCCTGGCTTCACATTATTATGGTCTATAGATAATCTTAGATTTCGATGATCACTCTGGTTTGGATGATTCTTGGTTTGGTTTACAGTAGGAAGGAACAATTCATGGCGAAGGCACATTGGGAAGGCTACTATATTCTCAATTTCAAAAAATGACTCTTTTTTTGTGTACGGTTTACATACCTTCTGTCAATATGAAAAAAAACTCGGGAAATTGCTGCTTTCAGAGAAGAAAAAGTCTTTAAAATTATTTTTCTTTTCATTTTTGTACTTTTCTGAAATGATCATTACATTTTCAACTAGATTAACATATTTTTGTATTTATTCCCATCCTATGTATTACACAGGGCAAGTGCTGTTCTTTTCTTTTCTGGGTAAGGAGGAGGGTATCGAACTCAGGACATCTAAAATCCTCATGGACACTCAGCTGGTCAGTAGAACCCAGAAAGTGCAACTCCTTCTTTCTGATTCTGCTCTCAGTGTCTTTTTGACATTATATTCTGTAGTCACTGGTGGCAAAAATAAAATGATTTCATTATCAACGCTCTTCTATGTATTTCTTCACATACCCATACATTTCTTAAGCTTTGGGGATATGGTTGGGTACATGTGGGTGGGAAATAATTGTCAAGGGCAAATACTAAAGTATGAGTAAAAAGATAAGACAAGCAAATGGAAGGATAATGGTCCAAAAACTTTAGCAGGGACTTAGAATTAAAGAAGTGGTTTTGAAGCTTCAAAAAGAAAAAAAATAAGATTACTATTTGCTCTCAAATACATAGAGTATGCACACTCACTCCAATGGCATAAGCATTTCACAGGTAAAAACTTCTTGTCATCTCAAGAACTCATGAAGCTTAAATGTACTAATGAGCAAAAAAATAGTGCCCAGCATTCCTGGATTCCAATCCTTACTCTGTCACTAGATACCTCTTCCCATTGTAAGATTTTCTATTTATAACAAAAGAAAGGAAAGGTATTTTTTTCCTCTTCAGAAAATTTAGACATTAACAAAATGTTTTGAGCAGGGATAGCATGACTTAAACATCACCACTATATCAATAACTTACAACTAATCCCAACAGCCATGAAATCATAAAATTATTCAACGTGTCATGTGTTCATCTCAAGAGACCTTAGCATGAACAAAACCTATGCTTTTAAAGAGCTTTTCTGTTGCAGTGAGTTACACCAATTTTCTACTTTTCTCTTTCAAGGCAACTTCTTAGTAAGAATGGCAGTGGGGAAAGGTTTTATTTGTTGTGGTTGTTGTTGTTTAAATGATAGCTATCATTGAAAACCTGAGATAGGGATATATAGATTGGGGGGAAGTAAAATAAATTAAAAACTTACATAAGGCTGTTTGAAACTTCAGTCATCTACATTAAAATGCTTCTCAGGAGCACTCCAGAGGACGACTGATCAAGTATTAGCAAAGATCAAAGATAGCCATCATCTTTCCTCTCAGGGAACACTTTAAAAATAATCCCTGCAGCATGTCAAAAAAAAGTCAGTGAACAGGAACTTAAGGATACAAATGACACCATCAGTATTTCTGATTCTTCCGACTTGGGATGAGGTTCAGGCCAGCAGGCTGCTCTAACACAGGTGGTCAGAGCCACACACTGGAAGAAACCACCCTGGACCTGTAGTTTTTTTATGGCTTACTTTAGAATTTCTATTGTTCTGATTTCTGTGCTGTCCGTGGGTTAGGTGGTGCTGTTGTCAATTTGGTGTATGAGTCTAAACAAAATAAGAACCACTTGGGACTTATTAAAGCTGATTTCATGTTGGGCAAGAGAGAGCCAAGAGGAGGTGTCAGTTCAGGTTTGTGTCTGTTCCATGACTGGATAAATATATGTTGCTTTCTATTTACAGAAAATGGCACTTGTCCTGCTCTTGTGGTGCTAAAATGGATAAGGATGAATGGTGCAGACAGTTCTGTCAACTGTACTTTAGGCTGTCTAAATGGTTTCTACAAATTCCCACCTACAATGGACAAAGTCAAAAGCATTGAGGAGGTGTCACCTCACTGAGACAGAAATACACCTGGCTTCGAGCCCCACACAACTATCCCTGCTGCTAAAATTAGTTCTAAAGATGCCTGAGTACTTTATCTTTCCATCTCACATTTGCTTTTATTAAGCACAGAGGACAGTTAATAAAGGAAGAAAAATTAGTCTAACCAGATTAATTGAGCTCTAGTAGAAAGGAGGGTGAACATTGCCATTCTGTCTACTTCTGAAAGAACAATGAAGCTTTTATTATTTCCCATAACGCTGAGAGCCTGTATTTGTATTTCATTCTTTCTTAGGCTTCAGATACACTATAACACCAGGAGAGGGAGTTGAGATGTGTGTCTCTGCTTCACTTCCTTCCAGAGAAAAGAGAGCTATGTACCCAAACAAAATACACACACACACACACACACACACACACACAATCAATCACATGAATAGAATCGAGATAACTAATGCTCATAAAATGATATTAGTGGACCTTGCACGGCAGCTTTCTCTGGGTTTTCCATAACCTTAGTTTCCATACTTCAGTAGCCATAAGAAACATCTAAGATCTTTAATATAAATTCCACATTTTAAAAAATATTCTAATGGGTGGTGAACACACAATACAATATACAGATGGTATACTGTAAAATTGTACACCAGAAACCTATATAATTTTATTAACCAATGTCACCCAAATAAATGGATTAAAATATTTTACAATAAATTCTAGAGGCTCATCCCCAGATATTCTGCTGTAGCAAACAGTGTCAAAAATAATACATCTTAAAAATAAATCTACTTTTAACAAGCCCATGGATAATACTAATGCAATTCGACCACGGAACCCACTTTGAGAAGCACTGCTCTAGATGACGTTGATTATAGTACTGATGAATGTGTTGAAAGTTCTATTTTTATTCTATGAAAGGCAATTAAATAGCTTCTTCCTGCTTCCACCTCACTATCTAAATAGAAATAATTTTTAATCTTCTTAAGGAAAACTATAATTAGATTTCAAAGGACTTCCAGTTCCACCTCATCCACTTTCTTCCAGATTCTATTCCATTGAGTCCAGCTTAATTTTTTTCAAGATCATCTCCTGGAGCTAAAAGATTTAGGAATGATCAAAGTATAATCACACCTGAAGCTACAATTTTACAGTATCACTCTCTATTTCACTTCCTTGAGTTAATTCAACTTTGCGTACAAACAGTAAGTTCATGGCTCTGTGGCAGATTCATTGAGGGTCATCTAGAGACACAAAAAGTAGTCACATGTGTAGGTTTGGAAGACACCTGTGTCTCTTATAACACTTAACACTAAACTCTGTGGTGGAGGAGCAACAACAGCACAAATATGTGGAAATTCAGAGAGAGAAGAATACTTTCGCCTCAGGAAACATTGCAAGGCATGGAACAGACACAGCATCTGAGCTAAGAACAAGTCAGGAAAGGCAAAGGGCAAATGTACACATTTATGGAATGTGTACAATGCACCATGTATTTTATTCACACAGTAGAGAAAGAAAAAGATGGCAGCCCCATTCCTCTGGGAAGAAAAAATAGATTTTTATTTACCAATACTGTGTAACTGATAGACAATTTAGACATGAAAATAGTCTATTTGTGTAGGGTCAACATAAACTAAAAGTGAACTGTCTGGAAAAACTATAGAAGACTTTGAAATAGAAAAATAAAAGCCCTGTCTGGGTAGCTCAGTTGGTTAGAGCATTGTCTTGTTAAGTCAAAGTTGTGGGTTCAAACCCAGTTTAGGACACATACAAGAATCAACCAATGAATGTATAACTAAATGGAACAAAAAATAGATGTTTCTCTCGCTCTCTAATTCTCTCCCCCTCTCCCTAAAATCAGTAAATGAAAATTAAATTTAAAAAAAGAAAAGAAAAAAATCAGGGAGTCCTATCTAGCTTACCCTTCCAGGTTATACGCTCTTTTATTGTCTCTGAGTTCTGTCGACACCAGGTGCGTTGCAGAACTTTGGTAGTGATGCAAATGATTCACGTCCATAGATGAGCAGATCGTGTCCAGAGGAGATACAGTATCTTATTGTCCTGTAAATATTGACCAATTTAGCCACAATACATGTATGTTATCCTTTAAATTTTCTTTTGAACCATTTGTAACATCTTACTAGTCGTTTCATTAAATAATGGGTTAAATAAAATATTTGTCACATGTTAATATTTATTTATCTGTAGTCATTAGTTTATTTTTAACAAATCTTTAACAAAACCAAAGAAAAAAGTTGACCTGAATAAGAAAGCATGTTTTTTAGAGTCTCCAGATACACAAAAATAATAATGATAATGATAATAATAATAATAATAATTAAAAGGAGAACAGGGTGGTAGGTTAGGGTCAGTAAATCATGACAAAAGCCTATGTGGAGGAGGGACCAGTAGAGCTTATGTGGAGGAGGGACCAGTGAACTCACCCAGTGGCAAGGGTAACCTATGAACTTTTAGAATGGGAGAGCTAACGTTTTTTGTTGGCTATGCTTCCCCCCCACACTATGCACTCATTACTCGCAAGCCTTAACACATGCTCCGACTCTCACAGCATGTGTACTGGTCAGTGCGCTATATAACAAGTGGAGCAGGCAGGCAGAAAAGTTGGCGGTGCAGAGGTTAAAGCCAGAAGAACCAGACAAGTGAATGTTCCAAATCCTGCCAGATATCTGGAGACATGTGGGACTATCCAACAAATGGGTGATCCAACTAATATTTATGAAATTTTTTAATTAATAAAATTTATTCTTTTAGAGAAATCTTTGGCTCACAGAAAAAATTGAGCAGAGGGTACCCTGAGATACCATATACCCCTTGCCCCCTCACAACCTCCCTCCCCCACCACAGACATCTTACAGCAGAGAAGTATAGTTGTTACAATCAGTAACCTAAATTGACACATCACTGTCACCCAAAGCTTGAGGGTACGTTAGGGTTCATTCTTGATGTTGACATTCTATAGGTTTTGAAAATGTAGAACAACATGTATCTACCATTGCAGTATCTGATGTTAAATTTTAAAGGATGAGTTAATACCAAATGCATGACTTAGTCATATCCCAGTGCCTGACACCCAGATACCACATCCCACATCTTCTTTCAAGCAAACAGACAAGTTAAGTCTTATTACCTCTATTTTGTTCAAGAAAAAACAGAGATTCAGGGAGGTAGATTGACCTCTTCAAGGTCGAACATCTAGTAAGTGATGGAGCTGTATAAACTGATCTGCTCCCAACATCCCCTCTCTCGCCGTTATTTCACGCCACCTTCTAAAGCATTTGTACTTGTGGAAATAGTACCAGATGAAATATTTTGTTTGCTTTGTTGAGGTACTAAGCGAGTGGTGCTCTACCCAAAACATTAGCAACATCAAGAGGACCAGAGAGAAAACATACCACAAATAGCTTAAACTTAAGTCAGCGGAGTCAAGCCTCAGTGATTCTAAGGGCAAGCACACTTGAAACATTTGAAACAATATTTGGAGCCTCCCCACAAAAAGAAATGGGTTTATAATCACAGTGTTCAGGCACTGAGCTCCTTAAATGCAAAGGATCAAGTCCTCACACCTTCCAGGATGAATGATAATTTCCCAGTAAAGGGAGACATATTAGACCTGTCATAGGCAGATTTTGTAATAATCAGGGCTACATCTGCAAGAAAATCAAGGTTCCACATTGTCAGTTTCAGCTTTTCTGGTTAAATTAATTTCTTCCTGATAATATGTCCTTCTGGGAGAAAATAAAGGAAGGCTTGGGGAAAGGATATATTCACGTAAAAAAAAATATGCTACTAAATTTATCTGGCTTTGTTTGGTAGGAGTTAAGGGGAAAAACACTGAGATAAAAATGCACGGGCACAGATCTGAGAATCCAAGCTCCTCGCTGTACTTCCTGTATAAACTGTCACAACAATGTAGCCCGGTAACGTCACCTTCTCTTCCCAAAACAGGTTACTCCGTCCCTTCTGCCCTGCTTCCTTTTTTGTGCAGAGTATCTGCTCCAATAGCCGTTATCACATCCTCAAAGAAATCTTCCCTACTTATCCTAGCTTGTAATCTTGACCCTCACTTTGTTCCCTCAGCCACTTCCGGCCAATTGTCCTCTGACTCCATCTTTACCCTTCTTTATTTCTCTCCAAAGTATTTATGCTAACTAAAATTCCTCACATCTTCTTATGTCTGTTTGCTGTCTGTCCCCTGCCCACCCAACCACCAAGACAACCATGGACACGGGACATTTTCCCAATTGTTCATTGATGTTTTCCTGGCATCTAGAACAGTTTCTGAGACACAGATTATGTTCCATAAATATTTGTTGAACCAATATGTGAATAAAATATATGAGGCAGTGGCACAGAGGGAAGGAGCCACACATAGAGCTTTCTCCAGTTCTCTCCTGTTTCCCTAAGTCAGTAATCTGCCTGGACTAAGAAGCCCATCGCAGGCCTGCCATCACCATGCCAGTCCCCAGAGGGACAGTGAAGTTGTGTGTTTGTAATGTCCGGTTATGCTGACTGAGGCTTGGCAAGACTATTTCTTTCACCTTTGACGAATCCACAAGTTGCTTGTACATCTCATTGTATAATTTCACTTAGAAACCTGGCTAAGGAAGAAAACAGAATTGTACCCCACAACATAGGAGAAATGGATGGATTTACAAACAAGGGAAAATGTTTTCAGTTACAGATTTTATAAAATATAATTCATAATTAAAAAGTTGAATTAAGAGCATTCAGAATTGGTCTGCCCACAGTCTGTCTTATCTCAGGTGTATTTGTGTTTCCAACCCTTCAGAAATGAGAGAACTTTCTCTCCCTCCCCAAACCTGTGTCTGGCCTTCAGTCTGCAGGTGGTGTCCAGATTAGTCCCACGCCTGCCCTGGGCAATGTTGTTCGGTGCACGTTGAAGTTTGTCATTACGGGCTTTACAGACTGGGAGGGGCCTCTCTGCAGATACTGGAGAAGCCGCCTTGGCTCCTTCCATAGGCCTCTCCCGGCCAAGGCCTCCATTACATGATCTTTCCTGATCTATTTCTTTCAGTTTGTGTCCCAAGCATGCAAGCAGGTAAAGGAGTCAGTATTACAGAGCGGAAGTTTGTGGACTTTACAACTATCGTCTAGAAATTAAGTCATGACTTTAGAACTTTCGAGACATTTAGCTTTGAGGAAGTAAATTTTGTAAGCTTTAAGAAAGTATTGAAGTAATGACAATTATATTCCAAGATTATGACAATGCAATGATATACAAAATGTAACAAACTATACATAGTAGTAACTGAATAAAGATATTTTTAAAACCCCTTTCCCAGCTGGTTGAAGTTGTATGTGCCTATTTATGAAACCCCATCCACCACCCCCTATATTGTTTTTAAGCAAGTATCTTGGCTTCCTCTTTTCATGGTGTTCTTTCTATTGCAGGTACGATCTTTCCTAAAGTCAGTGGATGCAGACGGACTTTCCCTGCCCCAACCCACCATTCTGCTCACAGCCAATCCCACTTTACTGCCGGAGCGTGCACAAATACTGGGTCGTACGTGAATATCTCTGCCTCTAAACTGCTTTCCTAATCCCTCAAATTTCCTGTGGCTACTGAGTGGTCCAGACACATAAATCACAGATATGCCTTCCTAAACTTCAGAAACTAAAATCTGAAGGCATACTGCAACACCTTGTTAAGAACTATTGATTTCACTATAAAATAACATATGTCAATTTAAACTCTATGGAAAAAGATTTTAAGTAATTATAATAATTATATTCATAGCATACTAGCTAATATATTATTCCCAGTGTTTCTAAAATAATGTGATAACATGCCATACATGTGACATAAAACATAATTGATTTTCAAAATGAGAGCTGCAAAAATCTCCTTTTAATATTAGAGAGAAAAGGCATATTGTTCAAGTGTGATACATGCTGTTTCTACTTGGCATTGACTAAAATTAGAGCCACCATGGGACTCTCACATTCCCATTCTGTTTGATACCACATTTTTGCTAGGGCACCTCGGGAGTTAACAGTCTCTATTTCATGAGACAGCCATAGGAATTTGCAGAATACTTACGAAATTTGAATTACTGATTTTCTCCTCCTTGGACTGAAGACTTGTAGTGGTCTCAGACTAAGTCTTTTCCTAATTAAGTGTTGGTGGAAATTAATTGTTTTAACTTAGGCATTATATAATCATAGGAAAGTGAATGTTCCTGTTTTGTCCTTCAGTTTCCTATAGAGGAAATGGAGATAATCTTCCAAATCACCCAATAACCTTAAATACTCCCATCCATGTCACGAGTCTTAATCTCTCCTATGAGCTCCAGGACAAGTTTTTCAAGTGCTTCTAAAATTCTGTTTTAGGAAACCTCAAGTTTTCATCATCCCTTTCCTGTAACAGGCTTCTCTGCTGAGCTTCTCTGACTTTGCCGAGAATGCCATTATATCCTAATCACATCTGCAAACTTTGGAGTTATCGTCATCATCTTTTTCTTCCTCATTTTCTGCATATAGGTATTCAACAGATCCTGATAATTCCATTCTCTGCAGCACTTGTGGTCTTGACTGTGTTTTGTTTGTTTGTTTTTGTTTCAGCCTAGACTAATTCAATAGCTTCCCAATTAGCCTCGCAAATTCTAAACATTTGCCTCTCTGCGCATCACGTTCCCATCCTGCATCAGCCAAACATATAAATCAGGTTAGTTCATTTACCTCCTAAAAACCGTATGGCTTCCTCATTGCTTCCCAAATGAAACTTCAAATTCTTATGGATTTTTAAATATCTAGTTGCAAATTATCATTCTGTCCATGCCTCTCTGCATAATGCTGGCTGTCTGATGTCCTAATCAATTCCAAAGTGCACCCTGAACTGTGTGTCTTGATGTTTTGGCTCCTGCTGCTCCCTCAATTCTCAAGTCTTTATTGAAATCCTTCTCATCTTTCAAGATCCGATTCAGTTGCCACTATTCCTTTGGATTATCTAACCCCGTGTCAGAAACAAATGCTCCTTCCTTTGGATGTCTATAGTGTATTTGTGCATTTACTTAGCACTTATTGCATTTTCCTCCCCTGCTATCTTAAGAGGTAACATAAGGGATTTTGAAAGCATGTTAATGACCTTAGGAAGACCTGGTTTACAATGACAACTTTGCACCTTACTGGCTGGGTGACCTTGGGCAACGTACTTAGTTTAAATTATCTCACCTCTTTTTATCATCTCAAAAATGTGGATAATAATAGCTACTTCATGTAATTATTGTGAGGACGAAAGAAATCCATATACTTATAAGTGTCTGCTAAAATTTAAATAATAAGTGTCAGAAAGAAATATTTTCTCTAGTTGGCTTTTACTAAATAAATTCCTGTGTTACATTCTCTCCAGAGAAATAAAAAGCACCACTTAGAAAATCTGAGATAACAACAACACAATTGTCTTAATTTTGTGGATGAATTGTATAAGTCCCACAGATTGTTATATCTTTCATTTACCCAGGAGGACACAGGAAATACCCTCAGGATACAGAGGAGTGTATGCAGTATATCTTCTAGCTGAGACTGTGGTAATGATCACACTAGATGTTGATCTGTCTGTTCACTCATCCCCACTCCTGTCCTCTAGGTGGTAAGCTCCTTGAGGATATAAATCTTCTCATACTCATTCCTGGATAACCTTAGTGCCTCGGTGGAGTGTATCAGCATTGATAATGTTGAATTGAGTTGAATTAGACTTAACTACATTGATGCTAATCACATCCATGCTAACTAAACATGTGCCTCAAAAAGAGAGAGAAGTATGCTATTCGATATTCATTTTCTTGCTGCTCTGTTCTACCTCCTTGACCTGCTGTTCTTTATATTAGCACGAGATGCATCTCATAACCTCCCCTTTCTTCCATTACCTTCCATCTGTTGCTTCTGCTGTATTACATCCTTCCTGGGAAGAGTTGCTTTCCCTAATTATTTCACTTTGGTTTAATCTTCCCTTTCATGATGGACATGTTATTTGTACAGTCTGTAGAGTGTTTCATTAGCAGAGATATGTACACTAGGAAGAGGGCGTGTTTATTATTCATATTCGTCATTATTCTGGAGCTGCAATCACTTTTCTCATTTTGGCTCTTCTGAGCCTCCTCAATTTGTCTTCCTTTCGCTCATCTTCCTTCAAAAGCAGCCTGACTCCAGTGATAATTGCCTGGATCTGTAACAAATTAGTTGGGCCTTCTGATGTCTTTCTGTGTGACTTCACGAGATAGGGAAAAGATGCACCGAGGCCTCTCAGCCAGTGGACCCTGAATTGTTTTCCTCTGCTCTCATCACCAGACAACACCAGGCATTTCCCAAAATGAGTCCACAGCATGTTTGCTGACCTATTACCCATCTTCTGAAAGCAATCATTGAACTCATCCATCTGCTCTGGCAGCACACATTCCTCTCTTTCCCCCAGTGAAATTAAGATTGAAGCCAAGGGTAATTGTAATTTTGCTATCAATAACAGCTCTTTCATAACATATTAGAGTCAAAGTATTATTTCTATCAGCTTGAAAGTTGGTGGTTAATAGCAGCATTTTTGCCTAATCCCTTCTCTTGAATCAATGTCTAAGAACTGCTTGCAAAGTCTAACAAGCACACACAATTCTGATCTCAGCTCCCACAAATTCAGATTCAGTGGGTCTGAAATGGAGCCAGGAATATTCATTTTTAACAAATTCTCCCAGATGATCCTAAGGCAGGTAGTCTAAATTCAATATGTTGAGTATATTTAGAAGTGTGATACATTAACACCAGATGTCTAAACAACCATAAAATTTATAGGGGAAAAAAGAAGTTCATTCAAATGGTCATTATAGGATAATAAAATGGGTAATATTGTTAAATTGTGAAGACTACAGTCAGAATAAATTCAAGATTGGTGAATGTCTGAGACAAACCTTTGTGTCTGCATTTTGATGCTTCTGTCACAACCACTGATAAACAATGGTTCCAATATGAGTATCAGTTGCTGAGTAACCAATTATCCCAAAATTCTGAGGATTAAAATAACAGTTATTATTTCATAGTTTCTATGGATCTGAAATTCAAGAAAGATAAGAATGACAAATCATTCTGGTTTGCCTGGGACTCAGGGTATTCCTGGGACATGGAACTTTTAGTGCTTAAACCAATAAAGTTCTGGAAAACCAGACAACTTGATTACCTTGGACTTAGCTGAGTGGTTCTGGCATAAGGTATCTCAGGTGGTTGGATATCAATATAGTCTACTGTCACCTGATGGCTTGACTATGTCTGAAGGATCTGCTTCCAAGGTGGCAGACTTACTATGGCTATTGGCCAGATGCCTTCATTTTTTACTGGTCATCAGCAGGGGACTTCAGTTCCTCCCTGCATGGTTCTCTCCATGAGTGGACACCAGTGTATCCACATTACACAAGAGATAACTTCACCTACACTGAACAACACAAGAAATGAATCCAGGAGAAAGACACAGTGTTTTTTTTAACCCAGTCTCCAAAGTCATACATCATCATTTCTGCCTTCTTTTATTTATTAGAAAATAGCCATTCATTTCAGCCCACAAGGTTGCACAATTTGGCACCCTCTCTTGATGGGAAAAATGTCACAGAATTTGAGGATATATTTTAAAGTGCCACAGCTCCCAATGTTTTCTTCAAATTCAAAACCTTCTTAGAAGATGACTTAGTAGCTATTCATACCCTCTAACATGGGAAGAATTTCAAGTTAGAATAAAATAATCTCTGCCTGACATTTCTTTTGGTAGCTGCACTATAGCTGACCTCTCTGACTTTTAGGATTTATGTTCTTGTTGCTTTAATAAAACAGAATAAACATTAATGCCATTTTACTCAAAGACGGTTCACATTTCTAAGGTAAATGCCAGTAGGTTTCTTTCATAGCTGTAGGTAAGGTGGAAATGTGGCAAGTTTATAATTAACCAGATCAATATGTTCAGTCAAAAATTTCAGAAAATTGCTGCCAAATTTTTTTCATTTTATTTTTCTATTGAATTACTAGCTAAGCAGAGTCTGAAAGCCAGATTTTAAAAAATTTTCTATGAGACCATAGGCAAGTGCTTTTCCCCGCTATTTTATATACATATAAAATGAAGAAATTTGTCTAAAGGCTCTTTAAGATATTTTTCTTAAGATTGTCTGAATCACTAGGAAATTTGCTAAGTCTTAAGAGAGAATGGACGAAGTGTGTTTCCTTGAATCCCAATGAATCTGGAAGAGTGGAGCGTGTACTGGTGGACTGCTCCATCTCACTGATGAGCTGGCCGGATACTCCAGTCACTCCTTAAAGGTCATTCAGTAACTGAGAGATAATACAATACAAAACCTGATGACCTGGATGAGTAACATGTCAGCAAAACACGTGGCTTTACAAACATATCACTTAAAAAAAAGCAGACCACCTTTGAAAATAAAAGGTTCCTGAGGAGTGTGATGCTTTCACATATGCTAGAAACAGCCTGGCTCTCCAAATTCTGGAGGCGACAGAAAAGCATGCAACCTCAGTGCCCCATGTTCGCTATCCATTCCCCATGCCGCATGTTACAAGCTGATATGTCATTGTCATACTTATCAACTCAATTCCTTGATCAAATTCCCCTACATCATTCAAGAGAGTCATAATCTTTACTTACCAGTAAGTACTCACAACTGTGAAGATTAATTAAATTTCTTCCTCCTTACTTATTTGTCTTCTGTTTTGTGTTTATAAAATTAATTTAATATAACCTAATACAGTTAGTTGGGTCTTTTTTTTCCTTTCAGATGTTTTCTCTAAAAATGCAATGACTTGTTTGCTTTAATATTTAACATATATTTAAAAACTTTGCATATGTAGAGATATCAAGAAATACTATCTCATACAAAAACACCCAAAAAGAGAGAAATATCATTCTCTCACAACAGATAAAGAACAAACAACTTTGAGAGAACTGTTACCAGGCAGAGTAACATGACTCAACTGTTAAGGACAGAAAATGGCATATTCTTTTACCTAATACACACACAAAAAGATGTTCAGAGGATTCTAACATAAGGGCTGTCCAAGTTGTGAAATGTTCCTAGGTTCAAATCCCTCCCCACTGTGTGACATCCTTGGCAGCACCCAGTGCCTTCTTCACAGACCAACTCAAGAAACTAGTATCCGTTATCTTCAGCATATGGCACACACACAGGTACCGTATGGCATAGGTACAATGCAATGACATTCAACTTCCACAAATTCAAATATGCCAGGTCATATACAAATAATATTTTTAAAAATAAGCAGGTTTACACCACATGGTCCTAAACACAAGCCAGGTCCTTCATCTGGTACAAAAGCCAACAAAACAGAAACTTCTTTCAATACCGAAGGGAGAAACTATCTGTGCAGCATGACTGTATTCTTCATGGGAAATTTAAAAGATTCTTGTGGAGTAATTTATGCCTACATGCAAGTTTTGTCATAAATCATGACTTTGGAGCCTTACTACAAAGTATGAGAATAGGTGGAGAGTAATATGGCCTCTTAAACAACACAAAGGGAACCCAGGTACCCCAGACAGGTCATTGCGTCCCAGCTGAATGACCTGGCCCTCACTAATCAACACAGTCTCCCATGGCTGTGCCTTCTGACACTGAAGCTGATTCAACATTTTATAGTCATATGGCTTCCTGTTTATCAGCTAGAGTATGGGAAAGGAACATATTGAACTACACAGGGGGGTTCCAAAAACACTGCAAAGATCAAGGAGTGATGTTTTCAAAGAGTTTCCAATAAGATATTTTGCCGTTGCTTCTCTTGTCTGCACCCCCACCTCCATCCTATTCCCTTCTGCTTGCTTGAAAAGACAATCATTGCCTTAAGTGATTAAGTGCTTCCTTTCTTCTGACTCATAGTTCATAAGACTAGAGCAAGAATTTCAATTAGCTTTTCTTCCTCTGCGAAGGGAAAAACAGAAGAGAAAAAAGAAAAAGAACAGCCCTGGTTGGTGTGGCTCAGTGGATTGAGCGCGGGCTGCGAACCAGGCATCGCAGGTTCAATTCCCAGTCAGGGCACATGCCTAGGTTGCAGGCCATGTCTCCCAGCAACCACACATTGATGTTTCTATCTCTCTCTCTTTCTCCCTCCCTTCCCTCTCTAAAAATAAATAACTTTTTTAAAAAAAGAAAAAGAACAGAAAAATCAGGCCTTGGAGAACAGAGTTGTCAGGAAGCATTTTCGATGCCTGCATGTTGCCTTCTTTTTCACTAGGGCAAAACTACAGTAAGACAGCAAATAGGCCCCAGATTCAAATGTTCCTTAGGTGAGCAGTTGCTATATTAATTCCCTGTTTGACATCTTCTGCCAAACCACATAAATGTGCTACATGGAAAGACCATTTGCGGTTACTCAGAAGGGCTCAGAAACACTTAGAATTAGAACACAGCCTAGTCTCTGGTTAGAAACCTTAGTTCCAAGTTCCAGGTGGGTGGCTACTTACTAGACGTGAAACTTTGGGTACATTGCAAAATTTTCTAAAGCCTTGTTTCCTCACCTATAAAATGGAAAACTATTAATGCCTGTATCGCAAGCTGGCTATGAGGATTAAATGGAGTCATATGTGTGAAACTGCTTTATTAACTATTAAAACACTATGATGAAAAACAGCAGTGCCCAGTGACAAAGACTAGGGGCCCCAGAGCTGGGCTGCCAGGAAAGACATGTGCCTCCACTACTGCCTAGCTGCGTGATTGAGGGATTCTCCACCTCTTGGAGCCTCTATTTCCCTTCTGCAAAACGCAGACGCCATGATGCTGTGATGACCCACCAAGCATTTACACTAGGGCCTGGCAGACTGCAAGCAAAACTTAACTGTCAGCTACTATTACTATGTAACTGCTATTGACATTTCTGTGGAGTGATAATAATAAAAGCAGTGTGAATAAAGGGAGAAGAGATACACAATAGAAAGAAAATGATGGCACTACCTGAAATAAAGTCTGTCTTAGGAAAGGAAATAAAATAGTGTGTGTTAACCATCCTGTATACTCAAAATTCAAAAGTCAGGCCCAATTATATACAAGAACTGCTTTTTTAAAAAGGAAGGAAGGAATGTTCCCCAGTTAGAGCACAGCCTAGTTCCCTCACACACCAAGGGCTCAGCATCTTATTCTCATGAGTACAACTCAGTACTGACTTTAAGAATTGTCTTTCGTCACCAGGGGAGGAAGGACCATATGACACTCAAGTTGGGTTGAGGGATCTACTTAAGAGTCAGGTAAAAGAGGGTAACAATACTCAGCAAGAGATGAAAGGACTCATGCTTGTTCAAAAATTAGCACTGACAAAGGAACAAAACACTATTCGAAAGGGTGAAGATAACATATATGCAAAGGGTCCCATAGTGTTTGCTCAGTAAAATTCAAACCTATAAATGGGTCACTGTGTTCGTCCTAGAGAACAAGAGTTTAACCTTCTCCCAGAATGAAAATAGTGCCAGGGGCACAATTTCCCTAGCAACTCCTCTTCTGTCTTTTGTAATCTTCCATTTAAAAGTAGTCATAACCCCAAAGGAAGAGAACAGCTGGCGGGGGATCAGGACGGGAGCAAAAACAACAGTGGTTGTAGTATTTTCATTTATCTTGCTCCTACCACGTGTCTGCACCCTGATTAAGTGTTTTCTGTGTGCATAATCTCATTTAATCCTCCTAAATATCCTTTGGAAGAAGGAAACTAAGGCTTGCAGCAATAAGCAACTTGTGCAAGTTCACACAGCTAGAAAATATTAAATTTGGCATCTAAGTCCAGTTCTACTTGACTCCAGAAAAAGTACCTTACATCCCTATCCACATACACACACACACACACACACACACACACACGTACACACACACATATCCCTATCCATATATATGCCTATGTGTATGTGTGTGTATATATACCATATACCTCTCTGTTATGTCAGTTAGGTGAGTGCTTATTTCTGACAGAAAAGAGGCTAATGTAGGGACTGTTCATGCCCACTGTCCACACCCAAATATTTTGAATAGTGAGTACACGTGGGAATCTGCTTTTGTTGTTGCTGGTGTTGTTCTTAATGGATAACATGAAGATAACAGTCACAAATAGGAAAAACAAGCCCCTTCGTTGAAAGAGCTTAAAATCCAAAGATACCAAACAAATATTCAAGGAAGAGAAGTCACGTGCAAAGAACAGCTAAGGCCCTGCTTGCTGCAGGCAGGAATGATCTGAAATCAATAGGCTGATCCCCAGCAGCACCAGAGTAAGACACATGGGTCCCTTCCTAGTGGCCAAGGCACAGAGTATGTGGAGAGGCTGCTGCTATTGTTTCCCCTGCAATCGACCAGAATGCAGGGAGAGCATGTCATTAATAATCATTAGCTCAAGGCTTACAGGTGCTACAGCAGATGTTGCCTGGCAGGAAAATTGGCAGCATCTGAGATCACGAACCAGGAGGTAATTTTCCTCATGGGATGATTCTCAGAAGATGGCCAGCCTAATTCTAACTGTGTTCACTCCCCCAGCCTTCGCATGGGGTGGGACCTCCGCCTCATCTGACTCCCGCAGGAGTCAGATTCCCTACCTGTGTGCTTCCAATACTGCATGACTTACCCCATCAAAGCCTCTGCCCCACTGTATTATGTTTATTTGTTTGTTTACATACATTCTTCTAACTGGATTGTCAGTTCTTTGAGGAAAGGAGGTATGTTTTATTTATTTTTGTATCTCTAGCACTCAGCACATGAGAGCTCCTCAGTGATTATTGAAAAAATGAGTAAATAAATGGATGAGCCAATAGATGGATCAATAGGTGGATGGACGGACAGATGGATGAGTACGTGCAAAGGATAGACTAGAAGAATAATTTTTCAGTCAATTTTTACCCTCAGAATCAACACCTTCAAAAGTTACCTTGGGAGTCATCTACTTGCACAAGAATACCACTTTACCTTTGGAAAACATTTTGTTATTTTATAATGTGTCTGCATATGTATAACTCAACATAATCTTCATAACAGTCTTTTATGATATATGGAGAAAAATGTGATTCACCCATTTCAAAAATGAGGAAAACAGCCCTCAAAGGATAAGTGACTTTTCTAATGTCAGACAGTAAGTACGTAGTATGGACAATAACACGCCTTTTGGGAAAACTCCTCTTGACATGCTCCAGGGCCCTGGTTGAGAGGGACTACTTAACTATGAAACACCAAGTGAGATGAACACCCAACACTGCCCCTCAGTGGATCCCTGACACACTCAGTAACAAAGTCAAGCTGTCCCACAGGCCAAAGAAACTGAGCACCAGGAAGAACAGACAGGACAGACGAACCCTAGGTTAGCTCGTCACCCCTCACAGTTACCCCACCACATCTCTCTCAGCTCGCACAATGGCCACGTGGGAAGTCCTGTAAGATGAGCTGAAGAAGGGAGAAAAATCCCAGGATGGGTTTATACAGGGTGAGCTTAGTAGGAAGGTGAGGGTCAAGAACGGATGAGATGGGTGAGAGCTGCATTACAGTTTCACTAGAGGGCAGCCTTGAAAGACAGCAAAGAGGAAATATCCTCCCAGTGGGTGGTTTGGCCAGTGCATTGACCATCTACCTCAAGTGGGAAAAAAAAAAAACAGGACAGAGGTTAATGTATATGTGAACTCATGAGCACAGGCAAATGTCTTAGATGTTGATCGGGGCCTGAAAGTTGGTTGGAGCATCATCCTGTACAGCAAAGGATTGCAGGTTCAATCCCTGGTCAGGGCACATATCTAGACTGCAGGTTCAACCCTTTGTTGGAGCACATCATACAGTTGGCAACCATCTCTCTCTCTCTTTCTCCTCCCCAGCCCCCACCTCTCTCTCTAAAACCAATAAACATATCTTCAGGGGAGGACTGAAAAAAAAAAAAAAACAGAGTAGTGAGAGAAGGCAAGACAAGGAGCTCTGGGATAGAAGCATGTAGATGGAATATAGGCATAAGTGTAAACTGTAGCAATGTTTGCATTACCCTTGAATACCCATCAGAAAGCATGCACCACAGAAGAGACAGTAAATTACCCATTAGATAAATTGAATCAGTCAGTGGATACTAGCCAGCCTGTGTCAGCTGCCATCCCAAGTGCCGAAGGAGAAGAAAAACCACAGACACATGAACGAAGTGGCAGGGGTAGAGCTATGCATGGGACCAACAGCAGAGACTCCCACTGTTGACCAAGCCACTGTCACCTCTGAATGTCTCACCTGACAGCCATGGACACTAAAGCTGGAATTCCTTGAGGAGACCAACTGGCCACGCCATGGCAAATTGGCTACAAGAGGCCTCTTTAAACCTGGCAGAGTCCATGATACGTTCTCACTAAAACAGATACTTATTCTGATAAGGGTTTGCCTTTCCTGATGGCAGAGTCTCAACCAGCACTGCCATCCAGGGCCAATGGAGCAGCAGACTCCTAGTCATAAAGTTGTACACAATGTGGCATTGAACTAAAGGACCCATTTGCCTGTGAAGGGGGTGCTGGGGCATGCTTGTGGCCATGGGATCCAATGGTTGTATCATATATTGAACCATCCACAAGCAGCTGGCTTGGCATAGCTCTGTAATGTTTGCCCCCCACACACACACATACACACAATTTCCTCTCTCCCTGGTTACAGGCCTGGTATACAATGATAGCAAGGAAAGCCTTGAGTGACATATGAAGGAAAACTTTAAAAGGAGTCATCTTTTTAATAAATAAAAGCACTGGGGAAATTACAGACTCTGACCAAAGTGAAAAAGAGATCTGTTCCCCAGGGCTAGAGTTGGGGTGGGTGGGGGGTGGAAAATTTGGCATAGAATGGTAGGGGACAGTAATTGAAAAATAAAATCGTTTCATGTTTATACTTTTCTTAATTGAAAGTGCTTAATAAACTGGTTACATGTGTTGCTTTCTACCCATTATCAGCAAGACCCACTCTGGGAGGGCACAGATGTCGTACCCATACCATGCAATTTGGTGTTCACAGACTGACTTCTCCAAAGGCTTCCTTTGCTCTAATGGCTGCTAAATTATTCACATCCCCAAGTGCTTTCTGAGCATGGGCTGCAATTATTAAGAGTCCTTTCTGCAACACCCATTCTCTCTTCCTCCATAAAAGAACCTTCTTCCCTTTTGTCTTCCTCATCTGCAATTCATTCTCCTAATCATAGCAGCTTTGTCTGGACGAAAGAGTACCCGGAACACTTTCTATACAATTCTCTCTCCCTTCAATCATGGGAGAAAGAAACAGCAGCTGACTCACTTCAAGATTCACTCTTTAAAAAAAAAAGTCATTGTTTCCTGATTGGAAAACACTTTAAATAAAGTGTCCTAAATATATTTAACTGCTCTTTCATTTTCATTTAATACTGAAAGGTACAGGACAAAAAGAACTAATTGAGCTTTAACAATATGCCTTTGAAACGTTGGAATTTTTTAAGTGGCTTTTTATTGCTGAAGGGTTAGAAAATCTCACTAAATGAAGATTCATTTGTTTGTTATTGTTTTTTGCCTTGTACAGAATATCACCACATGTGTATGTGTATATGTATGCATGTATGTGTATAATATATACCTCCCAAATGAACAGTTTTTGCATTGTATTTTATAGGCATAGACATGTATTTGTAATGTGTATACACACACCTCACAGGAAAAATTATACACATAATTACTCAAAATTTTGAGCAATATGTACATATATTACTCAAAATAAACAATCTTTGAGCAATCTTTCACCACAGGAGCCTAGCAGAATTGGCAAGTACATACTTTGACTTCCCTCCTGTTACTATGAATTACACACTCATGCTTCTACCTGGAGCCGACCCCTCCACATTTGCACAAGATCTTATTTCCCTGCTCCTACAAAGATGTATAACCTGTCTCTCTCTTACATCATTCATTTTTCTTCTCTACTGTATTTTTCCTATCAGCTCGATGCTGCCTGTAGCTGGCTCTAGCCACACAAGAAGCCATAAAGGTCGTCACAGTCCAGTGTGACTTGAGAGGGAGCACCAGGACTCATGCCTCACACAAGTTCTGTCCAGAAGCATCCAGCCATGTAATATGAAAAATGGAGGCATTATTGAAGAAGATATAAGACAATGGACGAGATGCTTCAGTCCCTTCAAAGTAGGCACCTTGAGACCTCACACAGTTCTCCCAGTCTCCATCAGCTGCCCTGTTGTATTTTCCTGAATCACATCAACAGTCTGAAATCTTTTCCCTTTCAAAGGTGATTTTAGTTTGGGAAAAAGCCAGAAGTCACAGGTTGCCAAATCTGGGCTGTAGCGGGGCTGAGTCACCTGGGTGATTTAACATTTTCCCAGAAAAATTCTGCATGAGACATGGCACATCAACATGTGTGTTGTTGTGATGAAGCTACCAACCACTAGTTGCCCATAGCTGCGACCTTCTGAATTATCCAAATAGTTTCCATGAAGGAATGGTCAAGTTTAACACAAAATCTGATGCAGATTTGTTGTTCTACTTGCTCAGTAATTTTGAATGCAATGGCCTCATAGAACACATGCTCACTCAATGGCATATACTGCCCCCATGCACTAGTACAGTGAAATTCTCCTTGTTTTGTGCATACACATTCCAGTCCACTCTCCTTGGCTGCCAGGTTACGTCAATGTCATGCACCATTCTTGTTATACTAACAATGGCTTGAACTCTTCCAGACAGACTTCACATACTGTGCCTTCATCCAATTACACTTTTTAAACACACCTTCATTTGTTTTTTTGTTGTATGTGTAGAAACACTGAAACATGAGTGGGCATATTCACTGATGCCAATGTAAACACATACCAATGGAGATTTAGTCAGAAAATGTGGCATGGTGTTCCAAAAGGTTGGAAGGTTCTGGTAAAAGAAAGCCACCTTCTCTCCTGGTAAGTAGAGGAGATGCCCCTCCCCAACCTGACGTGAACTTCCTGGCTTTTGCTGGATAAATGAAAAAAGAATCTTTCCAGAAAGACTCTCCCACCCAGACTGAAATATAAACAGGACTTGGGGAAGGAGAGTGTTGTACTTTCCAAGTTGCTGCTTCCTACAGCACTGAGGGGAGAGTATCAGAAGAGCCCGGTTGGTTAAAACCGGCTAGGGATGTATTTCTTCCTGACACCTAGCATTATTCAAATGACAGCAGATATGACGGAAAGCATTTATCACACTCCCTGACTCATTTTAATTTCCCACAAAGAGAAGCTATGCTCAGCACTGGGTAGGGGGAGGGAAGGGGGTGGATAATAAGGCAGCCGGCCAGGCTGCCAGAGTCCAGCATTGATTTTAGGTGCCAAAAATAGAACCTGCTATAGTGTCCAGTCGGGTGCCCCAAGTCTAGAAGTGGGTTATCAGCTGAACTACAGGAGAAGGGGAGATGTTTTCAGGCAATCAGAGTGGCTTATACATAGGGCATTAATTCTCCAGAAATATGCCATGTTAACCAATCAAAATGGCTTCATCTTGAAATAAATCCAGCAGTCTCTGAGGCAGCATTCACAGTTCCAAATAGCAATAATGACCCCAGCTTGCAGGGCATGTTCCAGGAATTAGCACCTAGCCCGGGTTAATGGTACAAAGCACAGCTTCTCCTAACTGGTCATTAATCCCAAGTAAATACCCAGCAACTCAATTTCTGTGGCTTTAGGATAAACCTGAAATCAAATGGCCTAGTCAGACCAGGCAGATTTAAGGCAGGAAAAGCTAATGACCACAACAGCCTCCCCCTCTGGGTACAGTGGAGGAGAAGCTAATCTAAAAAGCATTTTTCCTTTCATGATGGTCAAAATGCTGATTTCTAAGTAAGAGCTTGCCTCCCTGACTAAATGGAGACACATCAAGAACCCACAGTCAGTGAAGAATGAGCTGGGAGCTGTTTTTCCAGTTAATGATGATGGATTTTAAACAGATCCATTCACATCTGACCTCCCTTCACTCCCCCTACCCGATGAGGAGGCTAGTTCTGATTAGGCTGCTGTCTGGCTAAGCAGTCAGACAAGTTAACCAGGGTTGGGAGGCCTGGATGGTCTCTGCCCTGTGATAATGAGGCTGGCACAGCCGCCCGACTGAAGCTCGAACAGATATGCTTGATCAGTACAGCCTGCATGTCCCTGAGTTCTGTAATTCCCGGCAATTAGCGCGCCCAATAATTGTCAAACTGTATGCTGTGATGTTGAGGGTTTCCGAGAGGTGCACTGTGGACTTTGGAGGGGTGTGGAGACAGATTGGGGAGGATTGTTCAATGGTCTGACTCTGGATTTATGCTTCATGAATCCAGGCTGTTCCTGTTTTATAGATTGAAAGTCTTTGTAGAATTTCATTAATAAAAACAGTTCTGCTATTAAACTACAGTTCAAAATATCTGATTGTAGAGGAAATGGCTTCCCCACAGTGCATAGTTTTGGCAGCCCTCCAAGCATGTGGAGTTCAGCCATGCCCCTTTCCCTCCTTCCCACAACTTTTATTACTTCTTCCACTCTTGGACATTTACTGCTCTGCCTTATTTTGCCAAACACCATTTTCTCAAAAAAGCTGTATCCTCCTCAAGGGCAGGATAATAACAAACATTTCTTATCCTTTTTAGTGCCTAGCACAATATTTAAACAGACTAAACATTCTCTTGAGAAAATGATCAATGGCAATTGTACAGAAGGCTTTAGTCAAAGAAATGTTAGATCGAGCTAACCATAGATTAAACAATGTGATTTTTGGTTTTTGTTGGTTTGGATGTTTGTTTTCGGTTATTTGTTTTTATTTGTCCTTAACATTATCAAGAAGTATTCACACAGTAAATTGCTGACATTTATTAAATGAGGTCAGGATTTATCTTTACCTAATGATCTCAAAGTAGCTATCACTGCACCCAACCTCATATCTAGACTTATAATGGAGTGTAGGCAGACAAAAGTGAGACATTGTGCCAAAAACTGATGTTTTAAAAAATATTTTTTTCCAGGAGCCTCCTAGAATAACTACTTGGTAAAGTCTGTGAAGAACTAACTGTGAGTAATCTGAGAATGTACCCTACTTGCAAACTAACACATTAATCTATCACGGGTTCATGAAAGTTGACAGGAAACATGAGACTCCTCATTCAGAGGTAAAGGACTTTATTACCCTTAACAAAACAAGCAGCATGAACATCAGCTTATCTGCGTCAAACCCTCTTGCTCCCAAGTCCCACAAGGGTGACATCAATGGGCCCAGATAGATGCTGGCACAAAGAGTGGGTTGCATTATAAGGGACAAACTCTGAGGAAACCCTGTTCTCATATAATGGGCAGTAGACATGCCTGCCATTTGCTCCAGGCAACAACCGTCTATCTTCCTAAACTGGTCACTATCCACTTTTGAAAAAATAATCCAGAATAGGGCAATTGGTACCTCTCTTCCTAAGATATGTAGAACCATGAGAAAGCCATGAAGAATTCTCTCTGAACAAAATCTCATGAACCAAGACTTGGACCTATAACTGTACCTGTCTGTATTTTAATTTGATGATAGAATAATTATCCTTCGATGACAGGGGGGCAATGACATAAATCCAAAAAGAAATAAATACTATCTTAGCTCACTAGATGACTCTAAAGTAAATAATATTTGCATAGTTATAATAGAATAAATTATGTTTCTTTGTTTTCAATGTTTGTGATTCACTCATAACAAACTCATGGAAGACTTCATTGTGACTACTGAAAATATAATAAATGTCACCAACCAAGATACTTCTGGAATGAGGTATTAAGATTATATACATAGTGGTGTATGCCATCCCTTCAAACAAATGGAGAAAGTTAAATAAAATATAACAATTTAAAATTTTGGAAACATAACCAAATTTGGCACCAAGAAAGGAAAATCTCTAGGTTCTAGAAACCAAAGGAGCTGAAAGTCACAACAGTGAGTATGCACTGAAACCAAAACACCTCACAGTATTGTGGAAACTAAAACGTGCCTTAAAATCCAGGGAATGAGCTAATATCTAACGCCTGTAAAGAGGAGAGTCTTGGCCATCAAGACTCAGAGCTGAGCTGCTTGCATAAAGCTAAGAGTCACAGAGACTTAGTCTATCTGTAAAACAGAGACTAGGAGAACCCCACTGGATGCTGAAGGATGTGACATGGAAGACTTCTGTCCATTCAGGACTGGAGAGTCTGAATTCAGACAGATGCCACTTGTAGGAGTGGGATCTGAGTTCATACACTCAAAGGATATGTATATTCCAAGCCAAGGAATTTGCATTAAAGACTGACCCAGATTGTATCAGAGACAAGAACAAAACACTATTGTAAGGATGTTTCTACAGTCAAGATTTCTAGCTATACGTCCATGGAAAATGGTCATCACTGAATCTGGGCTCATAACCGAATGTTATAAATAGATGAGGAGATGAAGTGCTATTAGAAACCATTAGGGAGCGCAAGCAGATGGAAGAAAGTGCAGCTGAAAAATTAGAAACAGTAAACCAATATGAAAGCTTTGAAAGTATTAAGTTTAAAATGATTAAAGAGATAAAGAAGAAATAAAAACCTAAGACGAATATGAGACAGTAAGAAAAATTGGCAGAGTTTTAAGAATCAAAGGGAATTTCATGAATAAACAATGCAGTCAGTAGAATTAAAATATCATGGAGGGGTTTACAGTACAAAAATAAAACTAATGAATTGAAAAAAATACAAGAAAATCATCCATAATTCAGCACATAGAAGAAGAGATGGAAACTGGTAAAGATAGTTAAAAGACATATAGGCTAGAGGGGGGGAAAGGTGCAAAACACATCAAATACGCTTTCCTAATAGAAAAGAGAGAGAAAGAATCATTATTCAAAGGGCTAATGAAAAAAAAAATTTCTAGAATTTCAGAAAGACACATTAAAAGTACAGCAAATCCTTTGCAGAATAAATAAAAATAAATCTATACCTAGCCATATTATAGTTATACTGTAGAACATGAAACACCAAGAAAATAATATAAAAACAGCTGCCTTTATTTTAGTATAGGCTTAGCTACAAAATTTTTTGAATGCAATGGCTCCAAAAAGATGTAAATTCATTTTTTTCTCATGTAGTTGTCTAAGCTTTAGAGCACCTTTGTCCAAATGAAGTAAAATGCATGCCCTATGTATAATTTTAAATAGTCTAATAACCACATTTCAAAAGTAGAAAAAAATGATGTTAACTTTAATATTTTACTTTAGTTAAGGCAATATATTTAAACATTTCAATATGCCATCAACATAAAATTATTAGATGATTTAATTTTTTTACTAAATCTTTAATCTTTATATTTATAGCATATTGCAACTTAGACTGTATTTTTATGGGAAATACGTGATCTGTATTTAGATTATACAGATCTAGTATTTACAAAATTTACTGCCAAAAAAAGTAGATTCACATGCTCAAATTGTTTCAAACATTTTTAAAAGTTTTCAAGTCCTAAATCAAATATCAATGTTTAAATTTATTAATATTAAATAATATTTAAAATTTATTTCCTTAGATGTGCTTGCCACATTTCAAGCATTTGTGGTCACCTGTGGTTAGTGGATACCATTTGGACAACACAGCTCTGCTAGTAAGTTTTCTAGAACTAGCTGCAAATGCGGTCCAGGACAACTTCTGTAATCCTTCACATCACTGCGAGTGAGGCAGAGGAACTGGTTAGGGATTCGTTTATTGTTCTTAAGACTCCCGCCCCCACCACTGGGAGAGGTGTGCTCACATTCCTTTGGTCAGTCCATAGAAGAGTGTCTGCCACATAGTACATGCTCAAGTATTTGTTAAAAAATCATTTTATATGGACATCTTGTTACCCATCAGTAAATTATAATCAGATTTAACAATTCCATTTTCTTATCTATAAAAGTAAGACACCTACTATCTCACATCTAGAAGTGGTAAACAATTTCCTTCTCGGTACAAACCTGTAATGTGTCCCTTAGGTAAGCAGATAAAGTACAAATTCCTTAACATCTCTTTTAATACTATACAGCCTGTATCTACTTTCTATAACCAGAACTAGCCTGCACTTAGATTTGTCAATATCTTTTAGGAGGATGTTTATTTAAAGGGGTAGAAAATGCCCTCCTTTAGTAAGAGAATTCCAAAAAGTAGTTACATCTGTAGATGTTTTATATTAAATGCTGTCAATAGCATAAGCATAGTATAGTATGTAATCAACATAATTATTTGATCCCTAAAGGAATCAAAATTTCATGCAAACAATGCCAACTAGCTCTGTTGGGTATTACAGATTTGATCTTTAGACAGACTACGTAGACAATTGTACCAACTCAAATCCACACATGAATCTGGTTATACTCATTTAATAGCAGTTTTATCTAACCAAACACAGAATATAAAACAAAAGGAAAATTTCCACAATACTCTTTTTCTAATTGTTGTTCAAGTACAGTTGTCTCCATTTTCCCTCCACCACTTTCCCCCACTCCACAGTACTCTTAGCTTTCCTCCTCACTGGCCACAAAACTCCCTTCACAGGAAATGCAGTAAATCTCACCTATATACACTACATAACACTATTTATGTATATTTTTAAAACTTGTCTTTTTCTCGTGGTTTATAATTTCTGTCTTCCTCTCTAGTTCATGAGGTTCAGGAGTGCAGGTAGTATACTTTAACTGTCCCGATGCCTACATAAAGCACAGATAGTGATGCCTGTATTATCTGCACCTAGAAAAGTGATTAGGATCAAGAGGCCACATAGACTTAAGTGTATTTTAGAAGTTGAAATTCTTCTAAAAATATGGCTTATGCTATTGTTAATATAACTTGGAGGATAGATTAGATGCACAAAATTTCCCTTATGAAATACACTGTATTTGCTGGAGAAGTGCTGAGTGTGCAAGGCAGCTCGACCCCCAGCCCTCGGAGAGAACTGATCTGAGCAGAGCAGGGGGAGAAATCACTGGTTACCTCAGAGGAGGCAAGAGGAAGAAATAGAAGAGGGAGTGGATTTTGATTTTCTTCTTGTGATCCTTCCTCGTGACCCTCTCTGCCATCAGCCTCCATATCTTCAATGGCGAAATGATTGGAAGTGAGATGATCGGGACTGGGGCTATCAAATCCTAAGTGATGGAATATTTTGTCCAGATCTGAAGGCCAAGGGGAACCCTACAGGACCCTTTGGTTACCTTAATGTTGGTTTTAATCGTGATCATAATTATAGTAAGATCTGCCCAGAAACTACCTCACTGTTACTCATGTAAAAGATTCATATTTTATTAAATATGAAATTGTTAACAACTGGAAATATGGGGACATTCCTGAATGAAATGGTTTCACTAATGCAGTCATTTTTCAATTTTCTTAGCAGTGAAATTCCTTACAAATAAAATCTCTGCTGATCCCCTTTATAAAAAAAAGTTACAAATAATGAACAGCTCCTTCAGAGGAATTAAATCTTTATTGTGTGATGGGTATCAACTTATTGGTTGTGTAGTAGAATGTGAATACTGAAGTTTCAACCAAAGCATCACTATGAGAGATATCATATTTCAGTATGAATATGGCACAATGCCACGGACAAAATTTATAAGGAGTGATTGAGACCAGGTTTCATAAATCTTGGACGCTTCAAAAGGATTGAGGATATAAACAGAGTCTGAAAGTAGAGAATAAAAAGAATTTGACATTTTCTTTAAAGAGAACTGTTGAACTGTTGAGTCCTCTCCTACAAAGAGGGAGGGAGGTTGCTGGTGAGAAAGATGCTAACATTTAACTCAAGTAGTAAGATGGAGCTTTGAAAGAGCTTTCTGTGTGGTCCATGCAATCTTCATAAAGGTTCTTCATGCAATCTTCATGCAATCTTTGTAACTATCCTATGGCAACAGAAGAAATGTGGCCTCATTGGGATCCCTCTTATGCCTTCATGGTTTTTCAAGAAAAAGAATTACAAAAGTGTGTCCTGGGACCAAATATGGACTACTTATGAAAAATAAATTTGGGTCATAGCTCTTTGGAATCCTGCCTCAAAAGTCTCCATGGGAACACACACACAAAAAAAACAGCGTCTGGGGAAAACCATCAGAGGTTCAGGTGCAGAGGGGTATGTGGCAGCTTGAGTAATAAAATACACCACCTATGATTCAGGAATTGCCAATAACTAGAAGCTCTGAGGAATCCACTAAAATACTGAGAAAGAGTCATCTATAACCATTGGCCAGGGCCAGAGAACTTGAAGTAGCCTCGCTAACTAAAGCCTGCCTCATCCTCTCAACTCTCAGTCCCCTGGCCTCCCAGCCAGGAGCCCCAAACAGCACGAGTCGCTAATGTGTGAAGGAGGTGAGCGAAAGATAAAAGAAACCATCCTAAATGTAGGTTGCAATCAACTACCCGCCCAAGGAAAGGAAAGGAGGACTCTGAGCAGATCACGAAAGAAAATTGATTAACATCTTGCATTCCAGTTACCCAGGAAAAGCAATCTTCATGCTTTTAGACTCATAATCATTTAATCACCCATTACTTAAGGATGGACAGAAAAATTATGGAATATACCAGATTTGCATCTAGAGACAAAGGAAAATAATTCACCCATGGAAAAAAGGTTAATGAGTCAAGATTGGTAAAAAATAGAATTGTATTTTTATTATATCCTGAGAGCTTCACATTCACCATATCTGTTACATTTGCAAAAGCTCTCGAATATCTCTTTGAAGCCCCTAGAAGATTAGAATCCAGAATATCAGAGTTTCAATGGAGGCCATTCAATAGTCATCATTTACTCAATAACCATTTTTAGAGTGCCTACTTTCAGCTGAGCATTGTATTAGAAGCTTTCATCTACATTATGTCCTTTTCCCTGATGGCAATACACACTTTCTCATGATATAAGACACCAAGGCCCTTTCACATTCTCAGTGTCACTTAATCCCCTCAAATACACTGTCCTGTAGTCAGGGCAGGGCTGTTATCTCCATCTTTCTCCAAGGAAGATAAAGCTGGGGGAGTTAGACAACTAAGCAAAGATCACAGTGGTAGTGAATTTTGGAGCTGCTCCTCCCCATCAAGTCACTGGGCCTGTCTCCCGGGCTCTGTCCAATACAAACACGCCCAACTTGTCATCTGCCACTTCACGTGCTTTTTAGTCTGTATAATATATATTTATAATGACTACCTTGATAAACCTCCCTTTATAAATTTCACATCCCATTCTCTTTCTCTGTTTGGAGGTGGGGGGCAGTGATGGGGGGGCTCTTAGATTAGCATTAGTGCAGAAGCTTTGGCTCTCACCTGCAAAGTAATTGTGATAAAAAGAAAAGTATGAAGACTATATATATATTTCTCTTTGTTTGGCTATATAAGTATTTCCTCTGAGTGTTTTTCTAACCCATAGCTAAATATTCATTATTTTAAAAAACTCCTTTAAAAAGAGTTAGGCATCTAACACAATGCAAATTCTTAGGAAGTGATCATTTCAATTCTAGGATGTGTCAGTCACTTTTGAGCTAGCAAACTCTTCATGCCTGCATTTCCCAGGATGTAATCTGAAATAGGTGAGGTATCAATCTCCTTGGGCTGCCATAACAGAATATTATAGACTGGATGGCTTAAACAATAGAAATTTATTTTCTCACACTTCTGAAGGCTAGAAGTCCAAGGTCAAGGTGTCATTCTCAGAGGTGGATTTTGGTAAGGCCTCTTTCCCTGGCATGTAGATGTCTACCTGCTGCCTGTGTCCTCACGTGGCTTTTCTTCTGTAAACATGCAGAGAGAAAGAAAGAGAGAAAGAGAGAGAGAGGCACCAGTCCTATCAGATTTAGGTCCCATGCATATGACCTCATTTAACCTTTACTACCTTTTCATAAGCCCTATGTCCAAAGACAGTCATTTAAGAAATTAGGGCTTCAATACTATATAGAGAGAGCAGGAAAACAATTCAGTTCGTAACAGGTAGAAAGTGATCCACAGGGCTATTCCGAGAATATAGTAAATCCAAGCAACTGTTCCAAACACCCAAACTGATATTCAGAAAAGAAGCTGATCATGGGGCTCTGTTTTCAGGTATGAGAAAGAAGCCCCAAGTCACGCAGCTAATCTCACTAGAATTCTGTAATACATCAGTTCCCTTCTACCATTTTTACTAAGTAAAATAGGCAGAAGGAGTCCTCTCCCTGAAATCTCTTTGACCCCAGTAGCCTTCACTGGAAGACTATGCAACCTCAAGAGAACGTAGGTGACCTCTGGACACAGACATTGTCTTCACGTGGCAGTCTGCCATTCGCTAGCTGCATGAATGTAACTAATCGCTTAACGTCTCTCAGTCTCGGTTTTCACCTTTTAATAGGAACATCAAGGCTATTTATTTGACAGAGCAGCTGTGCAGATCGAGAGAGTGTGAGTTTCTCTCATCATCTTTCCCACCTCACCCTGAAATGGTCCTAGGAACAATCCTCCTAGGATCACTTCTGTACTCATACTTGATGGACTGCATCGCGACAACTCTGAAATAATCCTCTCCAGATTAATTTCCACTAAGATAACGATTTTAAACACGGGAAAAAGAGGGAGGAGTGATTCATTATGTGTATCCCTCACCCTGGTAGAGGTGTGTTTTGCAGAATACAGACTGAAAGACAGGAGCCCATCTCCAATTATAATTAATTTATAATAAAAATAAACTAAGTAGCCTCCTATCTTTTTTAGCATTGTGCCCAGTGCCTACCACAGATTGAAAAAAAAAATTTAAGTAAAGAGGAAGGGAGAAAGGGGTGGGAGGGAGAGAGGGAAGAAGACAGAGATATTTTATTTTAGACACTTAATATCTAAGGTGAAATCAAATGAGGCACAAAACTGCCAACCCTGAGTCCCTCATCTAGATTGCCATATATGACAGGGTTCTGTTACCAAAGAAATTACTAATTTTCCTAAGTAAAATTTTTTTCCATTAAATTGGAGCCATATTACAAAGTAAAGTAAGACTGTTTAGTAAAGTTTCTGGTTATACCTGTAAAGAGCTTGGAAACCATACTCCCATTCTCACAACAAGAAAGGTTGTAAACAAACATCTCTTTCTCAAGCCATCAGAAAATTGAGGTCTCAAGGCAAACTGCTACCCCTCAACATGTGCAATAGGCAGGCAGATACTGAGAATCACAGATTACCAGATCAGAAGCCCAACGGCAGAAGCCACAGTAGAAATTTCTATTGGTAGGAGCACTTTAAAGTATAATTGACAAATTACTGGAGGCTCAGGATAGACTACAGATGGTCACTGACTTACAATTTCTCAACTTTATGAGGGTATACAATCTATGCACATACATTAGAAACCACACTTCTAACTGTGATCTTTTGCCGAGCTAATGTTTGCTCGTACAACACTCTGTCATGACGCTGGGCAGTGGTAGTGAGCTGCAACTCTCACTCACTCAGCCAAGCAATCTTGAGGATAAACAACCAATACTCTACTGTGTCCCAGGCGTTTTGTGAATACTGTGTTTTGTGTTTTCACGTCCCATCACGTCTACCAAATGTCCCTCAGTGTCTCCTGCTTCTGGTGAGAAGAGGAAGGCAGTCACTCATCAGGTGAAACTCAAGGTAATTACCCAATTGTAGGCTCATGTAAGTGTTCTGAGCACATTTAAGGAAGGCTCCACTAAGCGATGATGTTTAGTAGGTTAAGTGTATTAAGTCCATTTTTGATGTATGATACTTTCAAATTATAATGGGTTTATCCTAAGTCAGGAAGCATTCGTAGTTTGAGAGTTAGAAACCCCAGGGGTAGGTGGAACCCCATCAGAGGTGCGCCCCAACACTTTTGAGAGTTTTATCTCCTACTTAGTGATTATAGAGTATGTGTAAGAGAAATAAATGACAGGAATGTTATAAGTGACAGGAGGAATATCTTAAGGAAGGACAGAAAATAGAATGATATAAAGTGCTTACTTAAAATCAAAGCAAAAAAAAAAGAGAGTGAAAAGGGAAAAAAATCTTAAGGGCAACAAACAGATTACAGATACAGATATGGTAGATAGTAAGCCAACTATATCAATGGTCACTTTAAATACAAATAGATTAAGTGTATCAGTTAAAAGACAGAGAATGCCAGAGCACATAAACACACACACACACACAACCCAGCTATGTGTTGTCTATAAGAAACCCACTTTCCTTACAAAGACACAAATACATTAAAAGTAAATGGATGAAGAAAAATGCCACTCTAACCCTAATCCAAAGAAAGCTGGAATAAGTATTTTAATTTCACACTAAGCAGAGTAATAGGAGAAAGGCCTTTACCAGCTCCCATTATGTTATAGACCTACTTAGATGGCAGAATATTTAGAATTGAAATCATAAAAAAAACCTGGTGGACTTTATATTAAAATTGTTCTCTTGACTCCATCTTGTCCTAATGATATTTTTTCCTGCTCACACAAAACAACCGTTGAATCTAAATACTTTTTAGATTCAAAGTGCCAAGACAAAGGTCCTGGATAATCTGTACTGATTCCCCAGTACCTATATCGGAGTCCAAATTTCAAACCCATGAGGATTATGACTTCAAGACATTTTCCAAAACATTTTGCTCCTTCTCCTACCTGGTAGTAGCTAATCCAGAATGAACAGGAAGGAGTGCAGAGCATGCTGCCACCAGGTTGTAGCTCACACTGGCCTGGAGTCCCCTCCCCCAGAATCTGAAGTCTGCTCAGAAGATTGAACCTCACAGAACCACCAGACACCTCAGTCAGCCACATCCAGCTGATGGACAAGACAGGTTGATCTGAACACTGAGAGCGAAGTCAAATCAAGAACAAATCCATATTTTGTGAGGCCTGAATCTTACACAGCTTCAAGGGCCCCCTTTAAGAGAACATATACAAAATTTAGAATACAAAAGTGGGGTACACAAGTAAATGAGAAATAAGAACCATAAATGGTAGGTTCAAAATAGGCAGGGGAAGGTTAAGAATAGTTTGGGAAATGGAGAAGCCAAAGAACTTACATGTACAACCCATGGACATGAACTAAGGAGGGGAATGCTGGTAGGAGGGAGGGTGTAGAGCAGAGGGGCACAAAGGGGAGAAAAAAATGGGACAACTGTAATCACATAATCAATAAAATATATTTTTAAAAATCACTTTTAAAAAATCATAATAAATTACAAATTTTCTAAAGCCAGCAGATGCTACAAACATCACAGAAACCTAGAAAATAACATAATTATTTTCATTAATTAACCTTGTGACACACATCTGTACTATATTCACACAATTTTAACTGCTTCCTCTTTGATAACCTCTTCATCTCATAATAATGTTATAAAAATAATTTTCTATTAAGAGAATAGGAAAAACGTTTTATATTCATATTGCATTGGGTGCTCAAAATTTCCTTTCATTATCAGTAGTCTAGAAAAGTTCTAGTGTCACAACTCAGTACAGTGATGTCATGCATGCTTTTAGAATTGCTAAGTATGAAAAAATCACTTGCAAGCTTCTTTTATATTGCATTTATTGTAAGATTTCAGGGCACTTTAAGTTTCCTTAGATAGTGAATCATTTAAATCCTCTTTTAAGTGACAGCTCGTTAATTAGCCAGTCCGCCCGAAGGCAGCTCTGCTGGTGGTAGTTCTGCAAACCACGAGGACGCCAGGATGGCTGATGGAGATAAACTATGCGTGGAAGGATCAGATAATCAGGTAAATGTAGCTCATTAAACCCAAACCAAATATGTCCTCAACAGAACCTCCCTCAGGAAGATCCTGAAAATGCCCAAGGGTCATTAGGGAAAGCGGGTCATTGGGAAAGTTGGAATGGTAGAAGTCTGACTGTAGTTTAAAATATCTTGCTTTTGCCAATTTTTTAAATATATTTTATTGATTATACTATTACAGTTGTCCATTTTCCCCTTCTTTATTCCCCTCCACCCTGTACACCCCATCCCACCTGCATTCCTCAACCTTAGTTTATGTCCATGGGTCGTACATATAAGTCTTTGGCTTCTACATTTCCTATACTATTCTTAACCTCTCTGTATCTATTTGCTACCTACCATTTATGCTACTTATTCCCTGTACCTTTTCCCCCATTCTCCCTCCCCCACTGATAACCCTCCATGTGTTCTCTAGTTCTGTGATTCTCTCCCCGTTCTTATTGTTTGCTTAGTTTGTTTTTGTTTTTAGGTTCAGTTGTTGATAGTTGTGAGTTTGTTGTCATTTTACTGTTCATATTTTTATCTTATTTTTCTTAGATATGTCTCTTTAACACGTCATATAGTAAGGGCTTGGTGATGATGAACTTCTTTAACTTGACCTTATCTGGGAAGCACTTTATCTGCCCTTCCACTCTAAATGAAAGCTTTGCTGGATAGAGCAATCTTGGATGTAGGTGTTTGCCTTTCATGACTTTAAATACTTCTTTCCAGCCCCTTCTTGCGTGCAAAGTTTCTTTTGAGAAATCAGCTGATGGTCTTATGGGAACATCTTTGTAGGTAACTATCTCCTATTTCCTTGCTGCTTTTCAGATTCTCTCCTTAAGCTTTGATAATGCGATTATGATGTTCCTTGGTGTGTGCTTCCTTGGGTCCAACTTCTTTGGGACTCCGGAGCTTCCTGTACTTCCTGGAAGTTTATTTCCTTTGCCAGATTACAGAAATTCTTCATCTTTTCACACACATTTTCAATTTCTTGCTCTTCCTCTTCTCCTTCTGGCACACCTATGATTTGGATGTTGGAATATTTAAAGCTGTCCCAGAAATTCCTAAGCTTCTCCTCATTTTTTTGAATTCTTGTTTCTTCGTTCTGTTCTGGTTGAATGTTTATTTTTTCCTTCTGGTCCAACCTGTTGATTTGAGTCCCAGTTTCCTTCCCACTACTGTTAGTTCCCTGTACATTTTCCTTTATTTCACTTTTCATAACCTTCACTTTTTCCTCTATTTTGCAACCACACTCAACCAATTCTGTGAGCATCCTGATTACCAGTATTTTAAACTGTGCATCTGATAGGTTGGCTATCACTTCCTTGCTTAGTTATATTTTTTCTGGAGCTTTGATATGTTCTTTCATTTGGGCCTTTTTTTTTTCTTTTTGTCTCAGCTTGCCTGTTGCATAGTAAGGGGTGGAGTCTTAGGTATTCACTAGGGCACGGCAACCCCTGTCCCTGAATCATGGCACTATATGTGGGGGAGGGGTCTGAGAGGGAACAACGCCACGTGGTCAGCTCTCTATCAGCTTTCAGTCACTTCCCCCACTACCCACAAGCAAATTGGGCCCTTCTGGTGCTGATTCCCTGGTGGGTGGGTTTGTGTACATTCTAGGACCCTGTGGGTCTCTTCAATGAACTTGCCTGTGAGGCTGGGAGTTTCTCCTGCCATCTCAACCCCCACAGGTGTTTTCAGTCAGAAGTTTGGAGGCTTTATTTTCCCACACTGGAACCCTGGGCTGTGTAGTCTGTCTCACTCCCCAGTTGTTCCTCCCAGTTCATCTGTACACGAACGTGGGACTGCCTGGTTCACCAGCCACCACCTCACCCAGTCTGCCAACCACTGCCTAGCCATGAGTCCTCTCTGCCTGGATACCCATCTCTGCCCCTTCTACCAGTCTGGACCAATATTCCTTCTTTAACTTCTTGGTTGTTGGATTTCCATAAAGTTCAATTTTCTGTCAGTTCTGGGTGGGGGGGTTGTTTTTAAATTTGTTGTTGTCCTTCTTTTGGTTGTGTGAGGAAGCACAGTGTATCTACCTACACCTCCATCTTGACTGAAAGTCAAATTCCTACTTTTTGCCGCTTTTGCCACTTTTATAGAGCATAGAGCCTTGTGAACACATTTCTGGGACCTTGGATAGGCTTTGTTAGCTTCATGATGTACCCTCTTCTAGATCAGAATTCAGGCTAATGCTGTTTTCATGGAAACAGAATGATGTGGGTGTGTGCTTCTGTGTGACCAAGGGGCTAAAGGTGGGTTCAGGGATGTCATTACTGTTGATCCAATGGCAAAGGAATAGCTTTATTTCCTTTAAAATAGCCAGGTCTAACTTTTTTTCTCCCTAATCATAATCCCTCTCAAACTTCTCCCTGTGGAGTCCTTTAAATCCTTCCTTATTCTGTTTCACCTTTAATGAAATGACTTTTGTTTTAAAATAAAGACTTGATTTCTAACTGAGGGGAGAAGAAAGTGAAAACAATGGAAATGAAAGGTCAAAAAATCCTTCAGGTGAGTCACAAAGCTATTAATATTTTTTTTTTAACTTCATGTCTAAGAGTTGGCTGGAAAGTGATGACAATTCAGAATGATTAACAGGAGAGAATTGAAAGTCACAATTCTGTGGCACAACTGGGCCTCCACACCCAGTCTGTCAATGATTTACAAAATCAGATAGCAACTGGGAAAGGGAGATACTAGCAAACCTGCACTGGAAAAAGGCAAGATTGCACTAGTGGTGGGAAATGACAAACAGGACCAGTGGGGTGAAAGGATTTGCAGGGACAGTAACAGATCATGGCTCCCCAAGTGTAGTCCCTGAGCAGATTCTGGATGAACTGCTGAAGAGAAAGGAGAAGAAATAGGCCAAGTTGGAACCCTCCATGCTGTCAATCAATGGCAGAAACTCCTGGCACAAGAACAGACAGGCTGTGCCCTAAATTCCACGTGAGAATGAGATTTTAGTGGGAAAAGGGAGGCAGCAAAGCAAGAAAGCAATCTCTTTTCAAGAGCGACATTAGCATCCTGGCACAAGAACAAACACCCTTGTTATTAAAACAAACAAAATCCTCACTAAAATCAACCACCCCCCAAAAAGTCTATCCTTTCACTATTATAATCCTCTAAGATTTGATAAATAAACTCTCTTTCCCCAGCCTGTTTTAATAAATGCTTTATAGCCTTAAGGAAGTCTGAACTTACATTCAGTAGAAGCTCCCCATAGATAAACAATCTATAATTTATAAAATATATTTTAATAGTTAGAAAAGCAAGATTTAAAAGTGGTAGCAATAAATGATTGGGTTTTTTTTTTCTTCTTCTCTATAAGCTTTGTTGGAAGCGTGGAGATTCACATTCTAAATAGAAAATTGTTTCATGGGATAATTTTCAGGGTTCTAACTTCAGAGATGAAATTACTTAGGAGCATAATTTCAGCATAGTTAAAACCTGCTTGGGAAGGCAGTTCAGGTTTTCCAGTCACCAAATGCCATGCTGTCCCAGATTCAGAGTCAAATGAGCACCTAAGTGTCACTAGGTAGTTTGAATGCTGATTGAGTAGGGAGTCTATTTTAATTTTTTAAAACTGATATTTTTTTAAAAGCCCCAGGGCATACAAAGAGTAAAATATACCAATCATTAAAATATTTAAATTCACCAGCAGCAGTGATTAATAAAACATCCAAATGAAACAGTTTACAAAGAGTGGTCTCAACTTTTCTAGTCTAAAATAGCACACTCAACCCATCCAGCTCATTTTTCTCAAGCCCTTTCAATCCTCTCCCTCCAAAAGTTTCCTGCAATTCAACAAAAACATACTAAGCCTCTATTCCAGAAAAGGCACTCTATGGCTGTAAAGATCTAATTCTCACTCTCAGTGTATTTATAATTAATGATCAAGACATTATGTTCTGACTCAAGTCATTTATTTGTCCTTAACATCTATAGAGTAGAATCATAATCCAGGGAAATTGGCCAAATACAGCCTTCACTCAGATTTTGGCTTAGCCCACTAGATTTTTCAAAAATATTTGAACTATTTGGCAATGATCTTTATACTAAGAGCTTGTACATGTGTGCACTCACGTGCACACACACACTAGACTGGGCCAGACTCTGTCCTGCAATATGCCCAGAACTGAGTAATGATTGTCTACCTATTAGATGAGGAGCTCACCATAATCTTCATAGTTCCCATTTTGAACACTCAATAAGCTTTCTTTTTAAGGTATCAGGATGGCTCATGCACATATTTGAGTGTGCAACCTGTGCTATAATGATGCAAACAAAATGCAGTGGGAATATACAGACTAGACAGGCAGTTGCTGAGCAGAAGGAAACAGAGGCCATATGGGAAGAGGCAGCACGTGAGTCAGATGTTGACAGAGCCCCAGGATTGTGCAGGTGGAAGTGAAAAAAAAGGACATTCTCAAGGAATGGACCACTTAGGTCACACAGCAAAGGTAAAGAAGAGCAAAGGATATGTCTAGTAGTCTGGTATGATTGCATGACCCATATATATGATCGGAGATTAGAAAAATCTTGGAGGGGAGACATCACCCAGAAAGTGGGATACCTCAGTCACAGTTTGATAACTTAAATTTTAGAGTAGAAAATCTATGCGCAGGACTGTACTTTTGGGTAACTTTCCTATTAAACTGTAATAACCCATAAGAGTCCCTTGAGTTACTGGGACAACTATCCCCAAACAGCAGAACCTTGTTCTTAATTGTATTCTCTGTCCCTTCTGCAGTATGAACTCACCAATAACATCACATTCAACCGACAGTTTAGAACACCAAGGAACCACTTTCCTCCAGGGTACGGATGGGATATGGGTGTAGTGGGAAGGATATTGAACTTCCTGTCAGAAGATTAGGGCTCTCTTATCAAAGCTCCGCCACTTGCTGTGTGCTCTTGAGCAACTAGTCGACCTTTTGTGACATTCCCTATAAAATGTTGATGAAAATACCTTCTTCATAAGGGCCTTGTTAAAATTAAATAAAACAAATAGTATAGTCTTTGAAACTACTTTGCAAAGACTGCAATGTAATGCAAATAAAAATTATTATATTATTAATATAAACATTGGCTTGGTCAGATTCCAGTCCTTTCCTAGAGGAGTTCTTTGCCTTCTGTTCTCCACAAGAAGACTGTTTATTTCTTATAATTTCAGTCCCAGCCTTGGCCCCTTTATTTTATTAATGTGGCCTTTGAAGGGTCATACTGAGTTGGTTCAGTTTATAATATCTCATGGTGTGGACCTAACTGCTGGTCTCAGCTGGTTTGCAGTAACCTAGACCCATTGTCCTTTCCACCAGTGACCTACATATCTACTCAAATTCATTTTTTATACGCTTCTAGCATAACAAAATGCAAAGCTCTCCTTTTCTTGATTCAGCCTTTGTCCACATAATTCTTAGTTTTGTTAATAATACTCAAATCTCTTTAACTTTTTCTCAGGTACCCAAGATTAAGTGTTGGATAAAAATTATCCAAATAATTAGATAGATAAAAACACAAGGGAGATACCTCAGGCTAGTTTTGGGGAGAGGGCCAATAAACAGAGAGGTAAGGTGCTACATTTGTCTGGAGGGAAGTTGCCGATACCACAAACTTTGTGCCCAAGTAAATAGTGTTGGCCACAGACAGCTTGAGATTCAGAGCTCAGGAAGGCTTCTGGGAGATAATGATCATACACAGCTGGGACCCCAGGTGGCACTCTACCAAGCTGAGGGTAAACTAGATCTAAATATTTCTTCCCCCAACCAATGGAAAACAGTGATAGCTGCCTAGGTAGCAGTCCTGAAGAGGAGAGGAAAAGTGAAAGGCAAAAGAAAACAAAGCTGTCCCTGGTAGCTGCCACTGGTCCTTGGAAAGCAAAGGAAGATCTTGGGTGTCATGTTCAAGGGCTGGCAATGGGAAGGCAAAGACTCCCCAACCCTGATCTTGAGCCATGACGGTTCATTCGAAAGGTGCCTATCAGGAAAAACACAGAGACTCTCAAGTCCCACAAATAATTTTTCCAGAATAATAAGCAGCAAGCAGTCATATATTATTATCCATATAAGAAAACAAGACCACAGAAGCATGAACAAAACCATAGACAGAAGAAACAGTTCTGTCTATTTGAACCATCAGTCTAGTAGAGGAAGACGTGCTTGTGCATAACTAAAACTCAAAGTAGGGCGACTTTCAATTTGAGAGCAGTACAGAATGTCACTCAGGATGGGAGAATAATGCCTTCCATGCAGTGAAGCTCCGCATCATAATCACAGCCCTACCATCAGCATCATTCTGGATCAGAGGATGCTATGGAGTCAAGTGACAATGGAGAAAAAAAAAAAAAAGCGTTGAGCTAGGTGCAGCCCAGAAGAAAGCTTATACCTGCCACTTGCTAGTGCCAGTGATGTTTCCAAGCCTCAGTCTCCTCATCTGTAAAAGGGACAATGACTATCACAAAGGGAATTTTAAAAATTAAATAAGTGGGCTTGTATAAAATTAATAATTTCAGCTGCTTTTATTAGAATGTTTAGGCAAGAGTAAAATGACAGTTCGTACTGCTATGATAGAGGGTGTTGTTTTAAAAAGTAGGTAGAAATAAATCTTCCTGTTCCAACCATAAAATCCCACCCAGCTCCTGGAATCTAAAAAAAGGAAAACTCAAGCTACCAAGTTACGCACAAAACCACTGAAGAATACATTGAAGCTCATATTTTCAAATTTCAGAAACTACAATTTCCTGCTGGATATCTCTACATCCAAAGAAAATGCCTGTAGTGAGGACAATGAGAAGCAATCCCAGAAAGACTGAAGTCTCTTGCAATTTTAATTGGCCAGGAAACATCTGAACATGAAGAAGAGGAAACTAAACTGATTAGCCCAGAGGCCTCTGTTCTGCTGGAGGCCAGCCCTCCTTCCAACTGCAGAGACCAGTCAGGTGAGTGCAGAGCCACTGAGATCGCAGGCTCCCTCCACCTGTGATCACCATCACTGTCTGCAGGAGGAGAAAGGTGAGCAGCCATCAAGATAACTCAGCCTGAGCCATTTCTAGCTGCTGCCTTTATAAATATGCTTCAATTGTCTAGAATGATTGCTTCCGATAAAGGGCAAACATACAGTTCTGACAGGGATGTCCTTACAAGTTTGTGCTGCTTGTAAACCTGTCAGAATAGATGCCTCTTTGTATTTCCATCTGTAAACCAAGCTAACAAGTCAGGTTATGTTTCAAGAAATCATTCCGTGTGTTTCATTCAAAGCCGAGTTTAAAAGCTGAGGAGCCCCCCGGGACCTGTGGTTTTAATTAACCACACTTCATGTTTTCTTCCAACAGAGTAAGAATTCAGTGTCTTCCACCACTCTCTAGCATCCAAACATGCTACTCTTTTTATACTCCCTACTTTTTAAATTTTTTAAATTTCCATTCAGTTACAGTTGACATTCAGCATTAATTTGTATTGGTTTCAGGTACACAACATAGTGGTTAAATAATCATGTACCTTACAAAGTGTCCCCCCCGATATTTCCAGTATCCGACTGGCACCATATATAGTTATTACAGCATTATTGACTATATTTCCTATGCTGTACTTTACACCCCCATGAACATTTTGTAACTACCCATCTGCACTTCTCAATGCCTTCACCTATTTCACCCAGTTCCCCAACCCCCTCCCCTCTGGCAACCACTCTGCTCTCTATGTCCATATGAGTCTCTTTCTATTTTGTTTGTTTGTTTATATCGTTCTTTAAACTCCACATATACATGAAATCATATAGTATTTCTATTTCTCTGACTGACTTATCTTGATAAAACCTACTACTCTTTATCTGGTAGAGCCAGAATTATTAGTCATCCTCTAATACTCCCTCTTCTGAGACACAGACAACTAACTGGCTACTTCTAACAGTTACACTAGGTTTCAAAGATCTCTAAGCTCCGACTGCATCTCCTCTTGCACAGCCACAGCCCTTTCAGGGGCTCAGCACATCTCACCTGAGCTGAATACAAAAGTCTGCTCACTGGAGTCTTGCTCTTCAGTGTCATCCTTTTAGAAACACCTTCCCCCAGAGACTGATCATTAGATAACAGAGATTTGGCCAAGTCACTGTCTTATTTAAAGGCATTCACTGGATTCCATCATCTTCAAGAAGAAATTCAAGCCCTTTACTATTTTATATAAGACCTTTCACATTACTTTGTCTTTGTACCCGTCTGCCCACACAGATCTTATCTGTGTCCTGACTGTGCAACTACTTGTCAATCCATCATGATGCCCGAAATAGTCACCTCTTCCCCCAAGTCTTCAAGGTTCCTCTCCCTAGAAAGCCTTTCTACATAACCTTCCGACCATTCTCCACTAATCCCTCGGGATGGCTTCTGCTCATCCTTCATGACTCAACTGAAACATCCAATCATCCCGCTACACTCGTGTAAAATTAGTTTGAAACTGATGAGCTTCCAGGGACTTGTGGTTTTAATTCAGCTAGTTTTGTATTTTTGTTGTTCCTCATCTTCAACACTATTGACATTTTGGGTTGAATAATGTTTTGCTGAGTGGACTGTCTTATACATTGTAGGATGTTTAGCAGCAGCCCTGGCATCTACCTTCCAGATACCAGCAGCACCCTCCCTGAAACCTGTAACAAATACATATGTCTCCAGTCATGGCTAACTGTCTCCATACATTGCCAAATCATTTCCATTGAGAACCACAACTATAGTATACTACGTAGGCATCATTCCATTGCTCTACTGGAAGTGTGGCTTATTTGACCATTTTCCCTACTGAGAAAAATCTCCTTGTTGGCAAAAATTGTATTTTTCTCACCAGTGTAATCCCAGGGCCTACAACAGTGTCTATTACATAGTAGGTACTTGGTAAATATTTGTTGAATGAATGAAAATAAATGAATAAGCAAATGTTAAAAATCGTCAGCTGTTACTGCTTCACATTATCAGATATGCCTCCTAGAAATTTCAAGATGTAAAGCATACAGTCAACAGGCCAAGAAAACAGTTCTGTCACTGCAAATTCAGAGCTCTTGGAATCATAGATGGAATGAAATGGAACTTTTAGGAGTCAAGTAGCTCCACCACCAATTTCTTGAATTTGAGAAAACAGATGCACAAACAGATAAGGTAGCTCTATATATGTCATGCAGGCTGTGTGCAACAGAAATCCGTCTTGAGTCTCTCACTGACTTTGGCAAAGCTACTTGCTTTTCTGTACACACAAATGGAAGAACTTTTCATACAAACTTCATCTTGCCAATGTACACAAACTCTATTTTAGCAGGTCTCTTTGAACCTGTCTTCACAGTGTAGCTGAAATTTCTCTTTCTCTGACAATTATGAGATGTTTTAATGCCTTATATAAAACTTTAGCTGCCTTGGGGCTTATCCCTTTGCATTGGTAACCATATAAACCATGCATGGTATTCCCATTTTGAAACATCTTGTTCTGAGTTCTGAATTCACCCCAACAGCACTAGTTTAAACACAATAAATCCAGGATACTGAAGATGAGAGGCAAGAGCTAAATGTGGCACTTCTCAAGACACTAATTAATACTCAGCAGGAGGACAATAAACCAATTGAAACAGAGCTTTTAAAATGCCCATTAGAATGAGAGTATTCACCCCCACATCCATAGCAATGATGAGCAGCTCACTCCTCACCATAAGTTCTGAGAGCAGCTTGGTTTCTGCCCTTCTAGTAACCAACACCACAGACCAAAGCCAAGTTGTAGGAGTGATAGACATTTAAACTTAAAATGAACATGTAGCACTATTAGGTATTTTCAAGGCCATACAGTTCATATTCTGGTAGACATGGGGATGGGGTAACCTCAGCATTCATAAAGTGCTGAGAACAGAGCTGCTTAACCAAGACGTTGACCCACTGAACGGTGAACTCTTTTATTTCATCTCCTCCGGTATAAAAGCTTCCTCTCATGTGTGCTCCCAAAAAAGGCAGAGATCGTCTTTCATTTTTGCTTATACAAGCTCCTTGAAATGGGAGAAGAGGGTTTTTTTGTTACCTAGAGGGCTTGACTGAATGAGGTAATATATTTCCTCTTTCCTCTGGGAGAGAGAAAAAAGTTAGAAGATTATGTCTACAGAATCCTGAGTGCTTTCTGAAAGAAGATAACAAGGAAATGTGGAACTAAAGGAGACTTCCGGGCTCTTCGTAGCTTAGTGATGGTGATGAGGAAAGCAGGTGAGGCAGAGCACTTCCCATCGCCCGCGTTTGTCCAAGGCCGGAAATGGGTTCCGTGGCCCACCTGTGACCAGGACACCTCAGTCAGAACTCCAGGAAGTGACTGAAAAATATTCAGCAATTGCCACTGCAATTTAAAAAAAGAGTAAAATTGACCTTGAAAACGTCTGTGATGCCAGCGTTTCTGAATCTCCTCTTTAAAATAAATTGCTATCTTTCTAACATTAATCCTTGTGGTTCTAAAGATGGCTCTAGTTAAAAAGGGAGCCCCACCTCTGATATATTAGTACATGATGCATTTTCATAATCTTGTGTTTGAAAACCTTGGAATCACCAGGCATTATAGCCAATCTTACTGAGGCAAGAAATTAACACCTTAGCAAGGTGCAAACTGAAACATGCCCATCTCCTGATTGTCAGGTAGATGGCGGGGGGTGGGGGCATAGATAGATCTGTTAAAAGTCTAGGGGCTTTTTGGATTTGTCATGCATTCATCATTATATCCAGTCTTTTTCGTTTTCTTGATGGGCTTTCCCTGATACTTGGTTATTCCTGCTCAGAAAAGAGAAAATACATTGAGATATGTGCTGTTGTATGATAGATTATACAAGATTCTTCAGTGGCATGGTTGATTTACACTCAGACTTTAAGTAATTACAAAGCTCAGGTAATCACATTTTAAAATACCTATGAGAAAGGAGTTACTAACCTGGTTCTAGGGTGAAATCTAAAGAGCAGTGATTATTTATCTGCATGCTTGTAAGATTTTTATTATTTATGTCCTAATATTATATATAGTTGTAATTATAATTTTGCTGTTATATTTAGCAACATTATTTCATGTTTTCCAAGGTGATCCTAAACATTATTTCAGTAGATTAAAGTTCGTATTATCAACATCTCTAAATGATATTTATGGTATTAACTTATCATGTATATTCAACACCTTAAAAATTTATTTTGTACCTAAGGTAATGGGCTCCTCATCTTTCAGGAATATCCATTATAGGACATGGCTATCTTTGCTTTATTATAGCATTGAAAAATCTTAGCTACAGATGCGGCAGAAGGAATGAAGCATGGAGGAAGAGTAAGTTCAGGAGTTCAGGGTAACACGTGAAGTGCCTTCTTCCTCAAAGTTCACTTTCTTATTCAGGCCTCTTTTCTTCCAACACCACACCTTCTCCAGGACCTCAGTTACTGTCTGTATACCAGTAAATGCCAGATGTACATCTCGAGCCCAAATCCCTTGTTTTTAGGTACATGCTTCTCCATCCCGCTTGAGTAACCAATAGGCACCTCAGTCTCAACACATGTAAGACTAAATCCATCTCTCCTTTGCTTTCTAAACTTCCTATGCTATGTAGCTCAGTGAATGACATATTAATCCATCTAGTTGTTTCAAAGCAGAAAATTAGGAGTCATCTTTGACTCATTCTTCTCCCTAATCCCATACCCAACCAATCACAAGACTTGTCAATTCTTCCTCTTTGAAATACCTCATATTTATCTTCTATATTTATGCTGCCATTAAGTTCATACTACCTCCATCTCCTGCACTGTCTGCTAATTGGTTTTGCTACTTTCACCCTCACCACATCCATCAGCCTTTACACTACAACCTTGGGCCACCTCCTTAAAAAGCAAATCTAAGCTGCCCATTCATTCTGCTTCAAACTCTCCTATTCTATTGCTCTCTGGATAAAATCCTTAACCTCACAGCCTCTGCTTTGGCTCCCCGCCTCAAGCAGCACCCCTCTTCACCTTTAACTCTATTAAAGACACACTGTGCCACCTAAGTTCACCAAAAGGCCATACTTCACTTTCTTAGGGTCTATGAACAAGTGCTGCCTTTACCTTCAAAACATTCTCTTGCCACAGTTTCCCTTACCTCGATAATTCAAAATCATCCCTCAGGTGTCAGCTCAAGCACAACTTCTTTTTAAGAAGGCATTCCTAGCCCTGGCTGGTGTAGCTCAGTGGATTGAGCGCGGGCTGCGAACCAGGCATCGCAGGTTCGATTCCCAGTCAGGGCACATGCCTAGGTTGCAGGCCATGTCCCCCAGCAACCACACACTGATGTTTCTCTCTCTCTCTCTCTCTCTCCCTCCCTTCTCTCTCTAAAAATAAATAAATAAAATCTTTAAAAAAAAAAAAAAAAGAAGGCATTCCTGGGGACCACCGATTGTCCCTGGCTCCCTCACCTCCAGAGATGGATTGCCTGGCTCTGCTATGTGGCCTGCTCCATCATGCCATTATTTCACTCCCTTACAACTTATGGAGGTTTTATCATGGCCTGGACATGGTGCTAAATGCCTATGTGAGTTTTATTAGAGATTCTAACCCAAGGGCTGATGGATGAAAATGTAACATATAGGTATTTTGCTTGACCTCACAGGGCTTAATATTTTATTAATTAAAGGTGAATAGTATGTAAAGTCAAGATATTTTAAATGAAACATCTAAATTTATAGCTTCCTTTAAATAATTAGTAGATCTGGCAAAACTGGATTCACATTTGTGAACATGGCAACAACAAACCATACTTGAATTGTGGTTATGCCCTGTAGTGGCTGTTATTAGTCTGGTAGGGCTTCCATAACTAAGTATCAAAGAGTGGGGAAGCTTAAGTAACAAATTTTTTTTTCTCACAATCTTGGGCCTAAAAATCCAAGATCAAGATATTGCCAGCTGTGGTTTCTTCTGACACTGCTCCCCATGGCCTGCAGACAGCCACCTTCCCATCGTGTTTTCACAACCTTTACTCTGTACACATGCTGGCCTGGTATCTCCCTGTGTGTCCAAACTTCCTCCACCATCAGACTGGATTAAGGCCCACCTGAAAAGCCTCACAAATTCAAATGCCCAGTCTCCAAATACAGTCATATGCTGAGGTCCTAGGAGTTACAACTTCAACATATGAACTCAGGGGGAACACAATTTATCCCCCAACAATAGCCTCACACTCAGCTGTACGTAGTCCCTACCTTACTCTCTTGTCAATAAAACAAGTGCTCATATACCCAGCCTGTGGGTGGGCTTTGCCCGCAGGGCCCTCCCAGCCACCACAGATGAGAGTAAGTCTACCAAGACATGATCTGCTTGGGGAGGAAAGGTGGCCAATCTCTCAAAGGAGAAGGGTCAAAAGCCTTTTCCTCAATGAGCTTTTATTAGGTTCATTTTGCACAGGAATACAGGTAAAGCTTATTAATCATTGTCAGGCAGTAAGGATCAAACAATAGATAACAAAGAACTCCGAGGGCCTATTTTGAGTCAGGGTCAAGTAGCTAAAGAGCTATAAAACTTTGAGGAACAAACTCACTTCTTGCTTGGACCCTTATCATTTAATTGAGAGCATTCTAAACAAAGCAGGTTTCACAGGATTTTACATACTCTTTCTTAGGCCTGATCACCTGGGGAATGCACCCTTTCCAGCACAGGGCTGCACCACTCTCTGTCATTGTTTCAGGCTTAAGTCAGGCAGGGGAAGTAAGGCAGCCAAGAGATTAGGAGAATTCTTGTAGGAGACTTCTTACAGACAGAATGAGGACTCAGGCTTTGTCAAAGGCAAGGGGCAAGGTTCCATCACCCCCTTTTGCTGTAGCCCCCCAAGTCCTTCCACGTGATCATGCCTGTCTTAGGTCGTTCCCCCTTGGGGAATCTTACCCGTCATTGGCTAACTGACCAAGCACTGGGGGCCAGTTATGAATAAAGTAAAAGGAGCAGAAGTGGTGCTCCAGCCAGGGAGATAAACTTTGTGTCCTTAGTGTCTTATGGTCTGAAGGTCGCCCTCTCAGCCTTAGCCATGGGGAGGTTACAGCTCTTGAAACCAGGCAGGGCAGTTCCCAACACCAGTCCACTTCACTTGTCCAAGGTTATATTCCTGGCCCCCATAGTCATTTCAGTTCATAAGTCTATGTTATCCTCTCACTCTTGGTAAAATTTCAACTAAATTAATCCTCTCCCCATTTTGTGAAATATTGACTCCAGGTTCCAAGTTCTTAGCTAGTACATTATACTACCTTTCACAATACTAACACATTTATCTTTTCCTTCCCTAGATAGGAGTACCTTAAAAACAGGGACATATTTTATTCGCCACAAAGTGCCTTCACAGTAAAGGCAGCAAGTTCTAGAGCCAGGGTGTTCAAGTTTGAATTATGACTCTCCTCCATCCTAGTTACTTTGGACAACATATTTAATTTTCCCACATTTCATCTGAAAGAAATGGAGATAATAGGCTTGATATTCTAAGAGTATTAAATGAGTTAATACAGGTAGAGTACTCAAAACATTGCCTGACACATAGTAGTTGCTCAATAGGTGCTGGCAATATTATTAGTATAAGGGCTTTTTATAGTATTTGTATCCATTTACTCAATAAATAATTATTGAGCACATATTATATACCAGGCATTTTAATAAGTATGAAAATCATGTCACCCTCAGCATGCCTCATCTCATCTGAAAAGTCATTTTTTTAATTAGAGATTAAGAGAGAGAATATTAAACATGAACTCTGAACTCAAACAGGCTGTAATTACACATTTGAGTTCAAACAGCCATTTGAATATCCAATGAAGCTCCCAAAACTTATTTTCCACATACCCAGTGGCCTTTAAAACACATTCCATTACTCAGTCAACATAACCCTAGCATTTAAAAACAAAATCAGTAGGAAGGAATTTCACAGTAAGGTTCTTATATTTCTCTCCTCCCACGGATGCACCAAATATAAAGTTGTAATTTCCTCTGTGGGAAATCCAGGAACTAACTGAGTGACTTCTACACACTGAGTGACTGGGGGAAATGTGGGAAAGGCAGAAAACATGGTTGCCCTAAACCCCATCTCTCACATGATGATGCACAACTAGAAGGAAACCCCCAATTCCCAGCTCCTCCCTGAAGAGTGAAGACTTCGAGCCACACATCTAGTGTCCCAACTTTTAAGGCTACAGCTGAAGGGTGAAGTCCTAAATCACTTAGCTTTGACAGCCAGAAGGGCTTGCATTCGTGAGCCCCAAAGGACTGTAGCAAACAAAAATCAGTTTTTAAATGGGTTCAGGAGCAACCCCTGTAGCTATACACCTGGGCTTAGCACAGAGGGAGCAAACCAAAAAATGCCCATCTCCCAGGTTCTGCCTGGAACAGGTTTCACTGTGTACTTTTCAACTGTTTCTAGTCATCATCTTATACAGGTTCAGACAGCAGTCCTCCCTGGAGCCCAAAAGGGTCTGTGGGCACTTCCCCCACATGCTTCCTCTTGGTCACTCCAACAGTAAAACCAATTGTCAACATGTCCCTGGAAAGAACTTGCCCATAAATCTATCGCCCAAATGTGCTGCCATGAGAGAACTGGTCCATCAAATCACATACTTCTGATAGCCAGCAGGGCTCGGCATCCGTGAGTCCCAAAAGGTCACATTAGACAAACAAATAAAAAGCAGTTTTCAAATAAGTGTGTGCGAACTTCCTGCGGCTCTCATTCACAGGCTCAGCCCTGATGAGGCAGGCAGCTGCAGCCTTCTCCCAGCTTCTCCTTAGAAGGGATTTGACTGCACATTTTCTTGTGTGCTGCCTGAGGTCCTCTTTTCTAATAAGCCTGCATGGGGAAATTGACTAGGACTCTCCTGGGAACTTGATAGAGCTGTGGTCACATCCGCCACTGTCTCTCCTGGGCTTACTCCAACAGCAAAACCAAGCTTCTAGTTTCTTCCTAGAAGGTACTTGTCAACACATCCAGCACCCAAACTGCTATGGTTGTCACCCAAAGGACTGGCTCCCAAATTACCTAGCTCTGGAAGCTGATGGGGCTTGACAATCATGAGTCTCCCAGGACCACACAAAACAGAAAGACAGTTCAATTTGGGTATATAAGCACTACCAGTGACTATTTAATCTGGCTCAGCACAGAGTAAGGGAGAAAAAAATAAGCACCTCACTCCCAGTTTATTCCTGATAAGGGCTAGGCTAAAAAATCTAGTATTCTGACTTTTCCAGCTTCAGTCTGGAAGCTGGGTTTCCAATTAGCTTGTGTCAGGGAGGTGAAGTGTCATATAATTAGTAGTAGTCCTTTAGGAGTCAGAAGAGAGATATATGAGTATCTCCCACAGCCTTTGGGACAGTGAAGAATCTTGGCACACCACCAACTACTGGGAGCCACTAAGAACAAAGATGGCAGCCTGGACAGTCACAAAGGTTTGAGAGACTACGCAGAGCTTGGATCTGGCTGATTAAGAAGGTTTATCTCCTACACTAGATCAGTCCTTCAATACTGAGAGAGGGAGCTCTTTTATCTAATGTGCAGAAACCAACACAGAGAGTTAAAAAAAAAAAAAAAACATTTCCCAAACAAAATAACAAGATAAAGCTCTGAAACCATTATCTTTTTTTAATTTTATTTTAATGATCGTTCAAGTACAGTTTTCTCCATTTTACTCCCAAACAAGCCCACCCACTCCTCCCTCCCAACTTCCCTCCCATTACCACCCTCCCCCTAGTTTTTATCCATGTGTCTTTTAACTTTGTTCCCATAAACCCTTCCCCTTTTCCCTTGAAATTCCCTCTTCTCTCTCCTCTGGTCACTGAAACCATTCTTAATGAAGCAAAGATATGTGACTTACCTGATAATGAGTTCAAACAACAGTCATAAAGATGCTTACCAAGGTTAAAAGAGTAATGAATGAACAAACTGAGAATTTCAATGAAGAGATAAAAATATTTTAAAATACCAAACAGAAACTATATAGTTAAAGAATACAATAACTGAACTAAAATATTAAATCTATAGATGGTTCAAAAGTAGACCACATCAAGTAGAAGGAAAGATTAGCAAACACAAAGGCAGAAAAGTGGAATTTATCCAATCAGAGGGAAAAAAGGAAGGATGGAAAAAAGGAAGGATGGAAGGAAGGAAGGGAGGGAGGGAGGGAGGGAGGAAGGGAGGAAGGAAAAGGAAGGAAGGAAGGGTAGCTTAAGGGATATATGGGTTCCCAACAGGTCCAATATATGTATTATAGGGATCCCAGAGGGAAAAAACAGAAAGAGCAAAAAGCTTATTTAAAGAAATAATGGTAGAAAATGTCCTTAACCTGGGTAAAGAAACAGATATACAGATCCAAGAAGCCCCAAAAGAACCAATAAGTATAAATTCAAAGAAACCTACACTGAGACATATTATAATTAAATTGTCAAAATTTGAAGACAATAAGAGAATATTAAAAGCAGCAAGAAAAAAACAACTTGTTAAATACATGGGAACTCTTATAAGGCTAGCAACAGAATTTTCAGCAGAAACTTGCAGTAGAAAAGGGAGTGGAATGATGTATTCTAGTCTTAAAGAAAAAAACATGCCAGCTAAGAATACTCTAGACAGAAAAGCTGTCCTTCAGAATTAAAAGAGACATAAAATGTTTCCCAGACAAACAAAAATTGGAGCTAATTACCACTAGCTTGGTTTTATAAGGAATGATAAAGGGAGTTACTTGAGCTAAAACTAAAGGATGCTAATTACTAACATAAAAACATATGAAAGTATAAAATTCAGTGGCAAAGATAAATATATAGTTAAATACAGAATTTTATAATACTGTAATGGTAGTTGGTAAATCACTTATAACTCCAGTATAAAGGTTAAAAGACAAAAGTATTAAAAATAACTATCACTACAATAATTTGTTAATAGATACACAATATAAAAGATGTATTTTGTGACATCAAAAACATGAAACATGAGGTAATGTAGAAATGTAAAGCTTTTGTATGTGTTCAGAGTTGTCACCTTAAAATAGACTATTAGAACTAAACATGTTTTATGTAAGCCTCATTGTAACTTCAAAGCAAAAACATACAGTACATATGCAAAAGAGGAGAAAGCAACCAAAGCATACTAGCACAGAAGATCATCAAAAGACAAATGGGGAGAGCAAAAGAGAAAGAACAGAACTACAAAACAGCCAGAAAATAGTACACAAAATGACAATAGTAAATCTATACCTATCAGTAATTACTTTAAATGTAAATGGACTCATTTCTTAAGTTAAAAGACAAAGCTATTATCTAGATTAACAAAGAAAATGAGAGAAAACCCAAATGAAACCAGAAGTGAAAGAGAGGACATTACAATAACACAAATACTAAGGATAAGAAACTTAGTATAAACAATATGTCAAAAAAATTGAACAACCCAAAAGACACAGTTAAAGTCCTAGATATATACAACCTGCTATATAACTGAATCATGACAAAATAGATAATTTTAACAGACAAATTACTCCTAAAGAGTTTAAATGCATAATCAATTACCTCCCAACAAAAAAAAAAGTCCAGGAGTAGATGGCTTCACTGGTGTCTTCTACTAAACATTTAAAGAATTAATACAAATCCTTTTCAAACTTTTCTAAAAAATAGAAGAAGGAAAACTTCCAAGTTCATTTCTTCAGCTAATATTACCCTAATACCAAAGCCAGACAAGGATACCACAAAAAGAAAATATTATAGATAGTTATCCCTGAAAACAGATACAAAAATTCTTAACAAAATATTGGCAAACCAACCCTGGCTGGGTGGATCAGTTGGTTGGAGCATTGTCCCATACACCAAGAGGATGCAGATTCAACCCCTGGTTGGGGCTTATAGGAAAGACAACAGATGGATGTTTCTGTCTCACATCACTGTTTCTCTCTCTCCCTGCTTCCTCTCTCTCTAAAATCAATAAACAGTCATGGTGTATGAATGATGTATTATTGAATTTGGTATGTACATACCATCAAATGGGATTTATTCCAAGGCTGCAGGGATTATTCGTATCCGCAACTCAATCGACATGACATACCACATCAACAAAATGAAGGATACAAATCATATGATCATCTACACATGCAGATCAAGCATTTGACAAAATTCAACATCTATTCGTGATTTAAAAAATCTCAACAAATTAGGTACAGTTAGAGTGCATCTCAACAAAATAAAGAGCAATATCACAAACTCACAGCTAACATAGTTACTCAATGGTGAGAAGCTGAATACCTTTTCTCTAAGGTTAGGAATTACACAAGGATACCCACTCTCACCACTCCTATTCAACACAGGACTGGAATTCCCAGCTGGAGCAATGAGGCAATAAATAATAACAGATATCCAAATCAGAAAGATGTAAAATTGTTTTTGTTTGAAAATGATGTAACCTTACATGTAGAAAATTGAAAGACTACACACAAAAACACTGTTAAAGCCAATAAATAAATTCAGTAAAGTGCAGGATATAAATCAATATACAAAAATTAGCTGCATTTCTATACACCAACAGCAAGCTTTTAAAAAGAGAAATTAAGAAAACAATCCAATTTATAGTAGCATCAAAAAGAATAAAATACTTTGAAATAAACTTAACAAAAGAGGGGAGAAATCTGTACCCTAAAAACTATAAAACACTGATGAAAGAAATTAAAGAAGACACACATAAATTGGAAGATATTCCATGTTCATTGTTTTAAAGAATTAATATTGTTGAAATGTGCATACTATCCAAAATGATCTATAGGTTCAATATTCTATCAAATTTTCAAGGCTTTTTTCACTGAAATAGAAAAGAAACAATTCTAATATCTGTATGGAACCACAGAAAAGGCCAACTAACTAAAGCAAACTTGAGAAAAAAAGAATGAAGCTGGAGGCATTATAGTTACTGATTTCAAACTGTATTATAAAACTATAGTAATCAATAGTATTGTATTGGCATAGAAACTGACACAAAGATCAATGGAATAGGATAGAGAGCCAAGAAGTAAGCCCATGCATATAAGGCCAATTAATTTTTAACAAAGGAGCCAAGAACATACAACTGGACGAGGACAGTCTTTTCAACAAATGGTGTTAGGAAAACTGGATATATACATGTAAAAGAATGAAACTGGGCTCCTATCTTACATCATACACAAAAATCAGTTGAAAATGGATTGAAGATTTGAATATAAGACCCAAAACCATAAAACTCCAAGAAGAAAGCATAGGCAGTAAACCACTTGACATCAGTCTTGGCGATGATTTTTTTTTTACTTGACACCAGAAGCAAAGCAACAAAGAGTAAAACGAAACAAGTGGGGCTACATAAAACTGAAAAGCTTCTGCACAGCTAAGGAAATCAACAAAATGAAATGACAATTTATGGAATGGGAGAAAATATTTATAAGCCTTATGTCCAATAAAGAATTAATATCCAAAATACAACAAGGAACTCACAAACCTCAGTATTAAAAAAAAAAGACACACACAAAATAAATAATCCAGTTACAAAATGTACACAGAATCTGATAGCTATTTTCACAAAGAAGGCATACAAATGTCCCAAAGATAGATGAAAAGGTTATCAACAACATTAATCATCAGGGAAATGAAAATCAAAGCCACAAAGAGACCTTAGACATGTTAGGATGTCTGTTATCTGAAAGAGAAGAGATCACAAGTACTGGTGAGGATATGGAGAAAAAGGAAAATTTGTGCTCTGTTGGTAGGAGTGTAAAATGATACAACCATTATGGGAAAGAATATGGAGATTTCTCAAAGACTTAAAAATAGAACTACCATATGATCCAGCAAGCCCACTCTGGGAATGTATCCAAAGAATCGTGATCTCAAAGAGATATATGTTCCTTGCACCATTATTTACAATAGCCAAACCATGGAAACCTAAGTGTCCATCAAAGGATGGATGAATAGATAAAGAAAGATGTGATATATGGGAATTTTATTCAGTCTTTGAAAAGAAGGGAATCCTACCATTTGATATAACATAGAGGAACCTGTAGGGCATTGTGCTAAGTAAAAAGAACCAAACAGGAGAGACAAATACTGCAAGGTAACACTAATATGTGTGATCCATTTTTAAAAAGTCATTCAAACTCATGGTAATACAGAGTAGAATGGTGCATACCAGGCACTGAGGGGTGGGGGAATAGAGAAAGGTTGTTAAAAGGGTACAAACTTCCAAGTATAAGATGAATAAAGTCTGAACATCTAATATATAACATGGAGACTATAGTTAATAATAGTTATTGTATCATTTAAATTTGTTAATAGAGTAGAACTTAAGTGTTATCTCCAAAATACATGCACAGGTACCTGTGTGAGGTGATGGATGTTTTAATTAACTCAGTGGTGGGAATCCTTTCACAAGGTATATCCAGTCATCATGTGCACACTTTAAATATATTACAGTTTTATTCGCCAATGATACTTCAGTAAATCTTGAAAAGGAGAAAGAAGGCAAATTTTCTCTCCAAATAAACCACACAGTAGAAAATTCTATTACTTTATGATTGATTTCTTCATAAACGTCCCTTGAGTTGTTAAATCAACAGCATTTTGATGTCAATTTTCCCCTCTTTAGTCTACTTCTAAGCAGGGATTATAAACTCTCTTCCACATAAATTATTTGCCTTTGGCCCATGCAGTTACTTTTTACTGCTATATTAGGAGATGCAAACCAAAGGCTATGTTCAAAACAAAAGTTGTTTCCCATCATTAGCTTCGCTTTATCCCTAATCCTAGTTTAAAATCTTGACTTTTTTCCTACCAAACTAGTAGTGTCTACTTTGGACTAAGGTTTCAAACCCTGAGCTGACAATCAGATTTTATCTGGGCCATGTACTCAGTCGATTAGAACATGCTGATGGTGGAAGAAAGACCAACGACTGTACAACCAGAGTTTCATTCAGGGACATCCCTTTGCACAGTCAGATGGCACACTTCCCCGAGCCGGCACTCTCACAGACGCTCGCCCCTGCTCTGAGGCAGGAGACCAGGATCAGAGTGAAGCACACTCCCATAAACAGCTGAAAGCACTGATGGTGTCCTTAGTCAGCAATAACTTGATGGCTGCCCCTTACTGTAAGCTCTCTTTGTGCTGGCCAGTACGCTTTTCATGTACCATTTCATATTATCTTCACAACCCTATGAGTTACTACTCCAAGTTAACTTTAAGAAAACTAAGATGTAATTCACCCAAGGGCAAATTGGCAAAGCTGAGTCGACCGACCCCACATTTGACTTGAGTCTCCAAAACGCTTGTGATTCACCCACAACACAACTTTTGCAGTGTTAGTACCGCAGCGTAGCAGGAAGCGAGGAGGTCTAGGACCTTGTTCTGTGTCGGGCTTTCTTGTGATGCTGGGGAAGCCGTGTTCGTCCAGTCCTAGGTGCTGCAGACGGACTCCACTGCAGGAACACGTGAGGACCGCACTGCTCTTGTGGCACTCACGCTGACCACTTTCAGTCCCCCGTCTCAGACCTCATTTTCTCTGGCTCCACGTTTAGGTCCTGACTATTCTCTTAGGCTTCCTCTGTTTAAAGAGCCATTTGGATATGTTTCTCTTTCAATCGGATACTTACCCTTTATCCCTACTTCCACCCTAGTCCTGGTGTCCTTAGTATCTCAATGTGATCTTGAAAAAAAGATGAGACAAGTCAATTTTTCTAAGTATCAGTTAACTCATCTACTGAATAAGAGAGGGTTTGGGACTAGATTACCTCTGCTGCACTTTTGGGCTCTCACATGTGATCCTTAATAAAATGATCACTACCATTCTTCCTGGGGAAGCACTGCACAGTTGCGCCCTAACTCCCAGGCCCAACTTGATGACAGCCTCCCCACCTGTGAAGTACACAGTAAAAATGAAGTTCAAAAAGAAGAAGGACTCCCTGGCTGGCATAGCTCAGTGGATTGAGTGCGGGCTGCGAATCAAAGCATCGAAGGTTCGATTCCCAATCAGGGCACATGCCTAGGTTGCAGGCCACGGCCCCCAGCAACCGTACATTGATGTTTCTCTCTCTCTCTTTCTGCCTCCCTTCCCTCTCTAAAAATAAATAAATAAAATCTTTAAAAAAAAAAAAGAAGGACTTACATTTTAACCCACCAGGGTCATCTTTTCTTTTTTCACCCAAATTTTAAAAACAAACCCTACTGTTATATTTTAAGAGGAGGACTTCTGCATCAAATAAAATGCTCCCTAGGAACATAAAAAAAGAATTTTAAAATACTAAGGAGTTGGAAATCAATTTGGAGCAATTCTGTTTTCATATGATTGCATTTAATCAATTTTTTTGCTCATTATTACACATTCAATTCAAAGTTTTCATGGCCAAAAGGGGGAAAATGCTAGGAGGCATTAATTTCCCCTTGTTCTGCTAATGGAACAATTTTCCACTTGTCATTCTGAATGTCTCAAGAGTGGTAACGTTTTCCAACCACAATCAAGTCGCAGAAGAATTGATCTGGGTATGGGGAGAGAGCACAGTACACAACAGCTCTCTCCAGAGAGTTCCACCTCATGCGTTATTCTAACCTTGGAGTGCACTCTGGAGTCTCCTATCTACAAAAGGTCACTGAGGAACCTAAAACCTCCTGTGACCTTCCTCACAGCTTACTGGAGATGGGACCTCCCCCTACTCCTCCAGACCATCTTCGAACTTGAGTAGCAGAAGAGCAGTGACTTGAAAGACTCTGGCTCTATTGCTTTCCAGCTCCGTGAACTTGACCATTGTATCCAGAGATACAATGTCTCTGGACTTACATGTGTGTCTTTAGAATGAGAGTAATGACAATAACTATGGGCTAATGTGGGAATTCAATGAGATCATGGTTATGAACATTCTTTGCAGGCAGTAAGGCACAATGACCAAGAGCCCAGGCTCCTAACTGTGCTAAATTTGACTCCCAACTCACCCTTTACAAACTATGTATATAACCTTAGGCAATTTGCTCTAACTGTCTAGCCCACAGATCCCTTATCTATTTGAAGAATAGGAAATAATAATTGCACGTATCACATAGGTAGTTGGGAAGCCTAAAGAACATAATGCCATCAGTGCCTAGTGCACAGTGAAAAGTCAGTAATGTAGCTATTATGCGTGCCAGCACGGAATTGAGAAACGAGCACTTCGGACTTGACGGGTCAGCGGGATTTCTGCAGGTGGTTGCACATCCTTAGTATGTATATTAAGTAGCAAAGGGGAGAGAAAAGAAAAAATAAACATTTCCCTGGATAGGGCAAAGAGAGAAAAATCCAAGCTTAAGTTGCTTTTAATTAATGTGCTTGGCCAAAGGCAAAGAAAATCAAACAATTCCTATATCTAACAAGGCTCAAGGTAGCCAACTTCGCCATTCCCCACTCGCTAGCCTCAACTCTCTCTCCCTCTCAGCTCAGTGGACTTTATTCATATTTTATTCTTGAAAACAATCAACTGAGGAAATTCAGATGGAGTCTCACTGTGAGTTTTTAAGAGTGCATCAGGGTCATAAAAAACAGAGTGATTCTATCTATATGGAAATGCAGAATTCAAATATATCCATTCTAATAATCAAATTATAAGGGAAATGGTCCTCTAATAGGGAGCTAATGAAAGTTGATTCCTAAGCCCGCCTGGAGCTGTATGCAATAAAGAACAGATTTATAATGGGAAGCTTTTTTGTTTTTACTTCTCCCCACTCCCCCCCCCACCACCACCACCATTTTTATGATCTATGCCAATAACTAGATGGTCCAAGCTTGGATTAGAAGAAAATAGAATTAGCAATCAAAGTTCTCATTTGACCAAACCTCCCATGCCATCCATCCATCATATCCTCTCCCTCCCACTCCCTCTCCCTCTCCCTCAAAATTTCATGTAGGCATTTGTGTAAAGATGCTAAATTGAGTGGAATTTTCCCCTTCTGTACATTGTAGAAATGCTCCCTGTGGAACTATTGATTAGCCATTGAAAGTGTGCTTTGGATAATGAGGAGACTATTAACAGGACACAGGAAAAGCAAATTTGGCCTAGACAGGTTTTATGTAATACATGGGAAAGGAAAGGCACATTTTTTTAACCTCTTAATTTTCTAGATGCATTCCCTGAAAATGTGCCATTTTAAACCTAAACTAGCTTCAGGAGTTATGTGGTGGTTCCTGCAGAAAAAGCAGACTTGAGAGAAGGAGAGAGATGAAAATACATCTCTGTCTCCAGGGTTATAACAAATTGTTTCCCAGATGAGAAAATAGAATAACCAGCCACACACCTCTGGCTGTGACCAAGCACAGATTTTTCTCACTAGTTTATTGTCACGCTGGTAGACAGCCACAACAGCCTGAATGGCAGTGCATGGCTGGGACAGACAAACATGGGCAATACCTCCTCCACAAAGTCATGTGGATAAAGCTTCTTCAGCCAGGAAAAAAGACCTTTACCACTCCTGCTTGTCACCATGCTGAAACCCCTCAGCATAACCAAGGAAGAATATAACATAGGAAGAAATGCCCCAGGACCATTGCCAGACAGTACATTATAGCATAGGGTATAAGAGTGACACTTTCGCCATAACCTTAAACGATAATGCCCCTGAAGGTAGGAATGACACGATGGCGTGGCACAAGAACATGAAGACACTGTTAGGAACCAAACAGAACACAAGCAAAATTATGCAGGTTATTTCAGAGATAAACACTGCCCACTAAATATTTTGGACTGACATAGAGTTTTTATTTTTGATTTTGTTTTCAATTTTGAAACTAGTCAGAGCCTACATTCTCCAAATTCCTTGGAGATCCAACCATTTCTTGTGCTGTACACCTGATTCACGCATTCTGTTTCCTACCTTTTCTAAGAATTTGAGACCCTGAGCAATGGGCACATAATGCAGGATGCAAATTATGTTTCATTGACTTGTACACTTGAAACCTATATGGTTTTGTTAACCAATGTCATCCCAAGAAACTCAATTTAAAAAAAGAATTTAAGAGCCCTCGCTGGTGTAGCTCAGTGGATTGAGTGCAGGCCTGCAAACCAAAAAAAGAATTTAAGACCCTGACTTTGAGAGACAGACTGCACTGGGTACTTTTTAGAGAACGTTTGAGAAAAGCTATACCTTCTTCCACTGAAAGCCACTGATGAAAGTAGTAGGATTAAAGGTCATTTTCAGCGAGTACATGATTAAACATCAGGACTGAGTCACCGAAGCTTGAAGCAGGAAGTCACGAGACATCTACAGACGAGAGTCTCGGACCCCAAACAGCAGCCCCTTGCCACGACGAGTGACTACAGAGCAGTTGAAATGTAATTTGTCCAAACGGAGATACCACTTTTGACGGTTTAGTACAAAGAAATGCAAAATATCATATTCATAATCTTTCTGCTGATTACTTGCTGAAATGACAATGCTTGGACATACTGGGCTAAATATAATATTAAGATTAAATTCTACCTATTTATTTTTAGTGTGGCTACTGGAAAAGTTAGTTACATTTGCGAGTCACCTCGTGCGTGCATGGACGGCACTGCTCTAGAGGGAACTTAACCGTTCCCGTAGGTGCAGGAACTTGTTAGTACTTTTTAGAATTTGTTTAGTGAAGAGGAACCAAAGGCTGATATAAAAAAAAAACACTATGTATAGCTTGTAGCTTATAATGTATGTATGTATGTAGTAAACCATATATAGTCATCACTATATAAAATGCGTGCAGGCAGTCTTAAAGATTTTTTTTTTTAATGCTCTGCAGTTAGTGTATGTAGATCCTTCAACCGGATGAACTCTACTGAGTTAATTAATTAGTAATAATTATAGAATCCTAAGTAATGAAGCCCATTTAATCATCATACAGTGCATACCATTCTCATTTCTGTGGGTCTCTGGACACTGATGAGGAATAGACCTCGGTTCTTGAAATAACCCCCCATGATCACGCTGCAGAAACGACCTTGATGGAAAGGAAGAGGCACAGAAACTTCCGGTGTGATGGTAGACTTTGCACCTTGGCTTCTTATGACTGCATGGCCCAGGAGACTTCAGTTAACTGTGCTGGGACTCAGTCCCTTCAAGGGTAATCAGATTGGGGAATAATGTCCATCGGGTTTCTGTGAGGATGACAGGGAATAAAGGATGTGAAGTGCTTTGCAGACCATGCAGTGTTCCCTCAAATCTTGGTACTATTGACCTGAGGTGGAAGCTTTCTTCGCCCCTTCCAGCGGGAGCAGAGCCAAGAGCAGGTCTGCGATCCCAGTCCTGCCACAGGTCAATAAGCCCGCCTTGTAAAGGCGGGCGGGGCTGCCTTACAAGCCGCGTTGGCTCCAGCAGCCAGTCAGCAAGACGTCTGTGCGCAACCAAACAAAACCGGCTCAACAGCTCGGAAACGCAGTGTCAGACAACTGGTGAGATTAAATCTTCATTGAGTTGGACAGCTTTTGAGGAGTTCTCCCGTTCTGTCGGTTGTTTTTACATGTTCAACAAGACTCCTTGTTCCCTTCCAGGGCGCCAGTGAATTTGTTTCAAAGGCCAGCTCCAGAAAGCCTGCACGGTTCACCTTTCCCTCTCGTCTGCTTTCAATCTTTTAAATTTTGGAAGCTCTACTGTCTCCCTGTATTATTTTCTCCTTCCATTATTAAAAAAAAAAATTACCTGCAGATAATTCTAGGTCGGTCCTTCCTAGCTTCTCCGCTGCAACAGTTGTCTCTGAGACAGTAATTGTCTCTCAGGGGAAATACTAGTAATTGTAAAATCCTAGCTCATAGAGTGCTTATGTGGGTGCTTCCTTCATTTCTCTGATTCTACAGTAATATTCCACTTGTTTTTCTAAATTAATGAATTTATTGTTAACTACTTTATATAAAAAGCTCTGAGAGCCCCTAAAAACCATAAGAAAGAAACATAAAATGGGTCCCTGATTTCTCCCCATTAGACCTAGTATAAATTGCTTTCTCTCTAAGAATGGAACAATATCTTCATGACCCTCAAAACTCCTTAAACACATCATTTCGATCCCTTGACAAGACACAAATTGCCTCCTCCCACAAATCTGCCCAGTTACCAATTTTCACGTGTACAAGGATTTGCTGGTGTGCCCAGTGGGCGTCCTTTTTCCTGGAAGTCTGCTGAGACTTGCAAGAAGCCAGGTAACCTTACACAAGTTGGTTAACCTCTCTGTGTCCTCAGATTCTTTGTGAAACGGAAATGGCCATACTGGAAGAACTTACTGTGAGAATTAAACACTTTCCAGCACATTAAAACACTCAAGACACATTAGATACTCCTATAATATCAAGGAATCTACCCCCAAACTCTAGTGGATGCCCCTGCTCTACAGCTACCATTTACTGCGCTTATCTCTAATACAGCCATACTTACTCTCCCGGAATAGTCTGCGTACATGTCTACCAAATTAAAAATAGCGCTTACTACTAATTAAGAATTTGCTATATATACAGTGTACTTTGCTTATATTAACTCATTCCGTCCTGCCCAACTCTGTGTAAATATATATAATTATTTATTTTTCAGCTAAAAAAAGTAAGACTTAGGTAGAGCCCTGTACCCAAGGGCACACACTTCATAAACGACAGAAGCAGGATTTGAGCCAAAAGCCCAAACTGTGCACTAATCACTGCACTTGACCTCCTGCCTTGAGTTCCCAGCCTACCGTCTCTGTGTCTTCCTGTGGCTAGTACAGGGCCTGATGCATAAGTTTACATTCCCTCATTGGTTAGCGTAAATCACTAATGTAACACCTTTCCAATGAGTGGCATAAATATTTCTGTTTTGACCAAATATATTAAGACACACAAAAATGATGTGGCTGCCACATGATCTGTGGGTGGCTTTTTAAAGGGTCAAGCTGACTGAGCTTTCTCATTTTAGAAGCATCGCCATATCCTTTTCAGGCAGGAAAAGACATAACAGGAATAAATTGTAGGCAGATGTCTCATTTCTCCAATTTATTATTCTGGGGTGAAAATATTGAGTGACATAATGCATCACAGGACTGTCATGACTAAGTATGGAACAATACATCAAACAGGCATGGCTCTTGGAAAAACGACCAAACAGGCCTTAGCTAATGATGGATTAAGTTATTGGGATGTTTTAAGGTTATTAACATTATGGGGGATGGGAGGAATATTTCAAGGAAGAAAGTATATTCCTACGGAAGGTAATATGTGTTTCAAGTCAGGTTTAATGTAGGATCCCTGAAAAATCAAAGAATAAAGATACTTGTTTAATAATAAATTTAATCTATTGGGGTTTCTCCCAACAAACAGTTTCTGAAGCAGAAAAATGGGTTCACAGCTAGGCCGAAAAAAAGTGTATAAAGGACCTTGAATAGTAGTGTGTCAAAAGTCTGGCCTTCATCCAACAGACAGCAAAGTGTCACATCAGCTTTTTGAGGGAAAGAATGACACCAAGGTGACATAACTCTAGATGAAGTAAAGGGAATTGGAAAAGAAGAGAAATTTAGAGGCACTAAAAATACAGAGGAGGGAGCAGATTGAAGGAGATACTCAGGAGGAAGCATCAGCAGGACTCAAGGGCCTCGTAACGACAGAGGAAAGGAGACCGAAACAGCAGATGGGAGATGGAAAGAGAAACAGGAACGGGAACAGGAAAGAGAGAGAAGGAAAGATAATGACCATTAGTGTGGTGATGGGGGTTGTGGGGTGAAAGGACACACAAAGGGGGAGAGAAACAACACAGAACCTTCTCCACTGTCAGCCCGAGGAGAAAAGATAATCACTTCAGTCTTTGACACGGTAGGTTATTTGTGCCATGCCCATAGCTAGCCCAGTAAATATTCGCTGCTGGTGTGGGAGATATTAGTGACAATGAGGATTTAGGAACTAATAATGTGCTACCTCTTGATATCATTTGCACCTTTGTGTTGTGTGGTTATTAACTTTTATTTGCTTCCACATATAAAGTAAACTCCTGTAGGTGTCATTGCCAGGGACTCTGTCCAGTGCCTTTTTGTGTCCCCCTAGAGAAAGGGGCACGGTTTCTACCAGGACAACTTATTTAAATAATAATAACTTATTTCATTGATTTCTTGGGTGACTAACCTTCCCTCTGAGACTCCCTCCCCCTCCTCCCACCTCTATACATTCTCTGTCCAAACAGTATCTCTTTGGTCCCTAGGTGCCTCTCCTTGAGCCAAGCAGCTGTGTGAGAAACTAAATTTCTCTTTTTTTTCTAATTGCATTTGCAGTTTTTGTTACTACCATTTAAAAATATCATTCTACTGTCATAATTTCTACAATATCAAGGAAAGCACTTTCAGCATTCCAAGCTGGCCCACCAATGTCTTCTGCATGCTGGGTGCCCACCCATAGATGTGATTTGTTTAGCCTGCACAAATCCTGTAAAAAAATCCAATTTTTTACTGTTTCTTAAAAAAAAATCAGGAGAATTGGCAACACTGGGTTTCTTTCCCTCTGAGCAGTTACCTGCTGGAACCAAGGAGCAGCGGGTCCTTTCAAACATACAGGACGTGTGGCTTCCACACTCTTTCTCCTCACTCTTTAGCTGCCTGCTTGGCCCTGTAGGCTTGGGACTTTGCCCCTGTGTTAATTCCTGTTCCTAGAGAAGAGCAGGTCTTCTCTGTGTGGGTCTCAGGAGGCAGCAGCTTTCTGCCCTTGCACCCTGACCTTGTACCTCGCCCACCCTTCTTCCTTCCGCTGTGATGTCTTCCCAGTTTTGTCTGCTGACCTGACTTCTGACCCACGCCTGGTCCTAATGCTCCATGGCATAAAATGCAGGGTGGTTCTTAAAGGATGGGCAGGATTTAGGCTGGTAAAGTGAGGAGTCCACTGTACCTTAGGAGGGAGAACACAGGCCTGGAAGCTACATGGTAGGATTGGTGAGAAAGGGCAACAGCCTCTCTCTAATTTGCTAAGCCTCTCATTTGCCTGTGGTCAGGCTCTAATTCCCTAACTTGCTCTGATTACCCATGATAGACTGAGGTCCAATGTGAACTACTCACTAGGTTTGCTCTCTCATTCAACTTGACTCCCATTCTACCAAACCCGTCCAAGACTTCTCAGGAATCCCAGCCTGCTCCCTCCTACCCACCTCGCACTGTGAACCGAGTGGCTGGCTGATACAAAGCTACTTTCCATCTATTTCTCCTCTCTCTTCCTCCCCTCCCCCATCCGATTGGCTCTCCTAGCTCTGTCCTCCCAGCAGGGGCCAGAGAGGGGACTTAATAAAAGATTGATTAGTGTTCCTCCAATGCTACAAAATGAGAAGATTTTTTAAGGCCCTCTGGACTTCGTGCATCAAGGATATTTCATAGGGAACTTGACAAAGGCTTGTAGAATACATTTCCTACAAGAAAGAAGTTGAAAAGGGCAAAAAAAAAAAAAATGACAAGAAGAAAAAGAAAAAAGCGTACACCAAAATACTGAGGCTGAAAAGCCCACTGAGAGTAAAGCTGGCTCTAACCTTTGTCCTCCCCCAAATGAAAAGCACGATTCTCCTCCTCCTCCCTCATGTCTGAGTTTGTCAAGCATGATTGATGACACAGCTTCTGCTAAGGACACTGCTGAAATGTTTCCATATATAAAACGAGCGCGCGCAGAGCACTTATCTGCAGAAGAAAAAGCAAGCCATTGTAAAAGATAGAACTGTGGCAATTAAAGGGAAAGGAGTGAAAGGGAACACAGCTGCTGGCAGGACGACATGCCACCTAATGGATGTTCCCTATCACGTTTCACCGTGATGGTCCCTTGTCTTGAAACTTTCCAGGGCAAGCAAGAATCAAAGACACAATGACGCATTCCCTACCACTCTCCAAATAAACTCCCCAGTCTTAAAAAAAGAAGCATGTTGTCGTCCTTTCTCACCAATCCTACCATGTAGCTTCCAGGCCTGTGTTCTCCCTCCTAAGGTATAGTGGACTCCTCACTTTACCAGCCTAAATCCTGCCCATCCTTTAAGAACCGCCCTGCATTTTATGCCATTTTTCAGCTATCCCAATCTACTCTGCCCTCTTCCTTGTCTAATCTATAGTAAATATAATGCAACCTGTACCCACATCATTCACCAGCTAGATTCTAGGCACCTCAGATTCAAAGCAAAGACCTGTCACTTTATCCCTACCACAATGGCTAACATTTAGTAGGTCTCAATTATTGAAACAAATATGGCATTTTGTTGTATTCTTAATTATCTATTTCATTTCTAATTTATTTTTCAACTCCAAGGATTATGAATTATTATATTTCTTTGGCAGTCTAAGTGATACCAAGTCCACAGTAGGAAATAAATATTTACTTGGTGGAGTTTGTTGATTGACTTAAAAAATTTAAAGCTTTTCAAAACAAGTGACCAGTTTCAGTGTAAGACATTCTATCACCGAATAGGAAATGCCACTTGGTGGCTGGAACAAAACTGTGCAGACTATGACCAACCCCAGGGCTGTTCAATGCCATAATTTTTCTAAGGTTCAGGGGAAAGCCCCAGGTTTTGCTTTTGGGACTTTCAAATATCACTTCAGAATGAGTGACTAGCACTGAGCAGCCATCCTGAGGATCTTACTTCAGAGTTCTAGGCTTATCCTCAAAGGGAAGGGCATATCACACTCAATCAGTTTGCACGTCAAACGACAGTTTTGTTTTTTAAATGCCTTTGCTGTGAGTTCCACCTGGGACTTGCAAATCCATTTGAGATCTTGATTTGCACATTATTGTTGGATGCAAGCTCTGTGATGAGAGCTCAGCTGTCAATAGAAAGTGAAGCAGGATGTCAGCCGGCTCCTCCTCGCCTGCCCCCCACCAACCTCAGCCTGCCTTGAATCTGCTAGGCAGGCAGATTCTGGGGCAAAGCAGTGGAAACAATCAGATAGGATCTGAAGGCCTGGGGAGAGAATCCATGTGGGAAAAAAGACTGACATTAGGTTGTTTTCCTATCTCTAACAACTGCTCTATGACAATCAGCTTTAAGTAACAAGTTTTTGAAAGCCAAAAATTTTAGATACGATTTTGTATAAGCAAATTATTTGTGTGTACAAAACTCTGTATTTTCTCACACAAACAACATTTTCACATGCAAATTGGGCTGTTAGAGCTATAGCTAATTTAGCAGTGTGTAATTCAGTGCTTTCTGTAAGCATAAATGGGGAGTGATACTGGTGTGGCTACAAAGTACATTGAAGAGAGTAGCTGTCAGTCAGCAGAGTTGTCTGCCTACAACTAGGGGGCTCCGTCTCCTGGAAATGCTGTAGCTCTCTTGAAAGGTGAAGTGGACAAACTGTCTGAAGTGAATATATTTTTGTTACCACTGACATTGGCTCTCGGTTCTTGAGTCTGGCAAAGAAAGAATTCAGACTCAAGAACTCTAGTGCAAGAGTAAGTTTATCATGCAAAGCAAAAGAATACTCAAAAGAGAACATTCAAGTGGGCTGTCTGGGTCTTTTAGAAAGAAAGTCGCAGAGGCAGAAGACGTGAGCCAGTTGGGTGGCATGGATTCAGGAAACGAGTGGCAGAGGCAATAGAAGGGTCCTTGGAGACAGGTTCAGGGGATTAGCCTGGGACGAGGTGCCACTGCCTGCTGCTGCCCTGGTTGCAAGTCTTATGGGGACCCTTAGAGCTTAGGAGAAAGGAAGTAAAGATACACACCTGAAGAAAGAAGGCACAGGCATGCTCCAGTGAGAGAACGTACACTGGATCATCTGTCTCAAGACTTTTTATCTGTTTTCTAGAGGCCTGAACTTTGGGAGAGTTCTCAGAGGAGGGTTTCAATAGAATTTCAGCACCTTTCCAGGTGTGCCCTTTAATATGCCACTGCACCAAAACGAGTATAAAGGTCATTCTCTGGTCAGTTTCACCTTCGAAGAATGTTCTAGAAGAGGGACTGGGACCAAAATGGGTCTGCCCCAACATGATCTGGAATGTGTAAGATAAGATTTTGGAGATTTATTATCTGGCTGTAAATTGCTCAGCCATCTGTCTCAGTTTCCCCATTCCGCTTGCCGAGAAATTTTCCTGGCTTTTTACTATCTGCCTCATTTTTTAGCAAGTTATTGGTTAATTGACTACAGTCAACTTTCCTCTGCACAGGCTAGGTTTATTCCAGGCTCAAACTCACATATGCCACCCAGGTTAGTACCTTGATGGAAGAAATGGTCCAGCGGGCTGCTCCATTGGGTAGGTGTAACTACTCTAGTCCCTCTGCCACCCTAGAGTCTGCATTTAACTGCAAATCAGCAGCACACTGAAGTCGAGTACATGAGAACTGTAATAGAGGTGCTATTTACAAAGAAGTGGGCAGGGATTAGGGAAAGCCACAGGGTTTGTGCAGTGCCTCCGGACTAGTAAATGGTTTCACTCTCGAGTCACAAAGGGGCACGGGAATAGGTGAGTTATAGAACCCGGAGAGAGGGCTCTAAAAAGAACACTGCCCAACAGTAGTTGTGGCCTTTCAATTGATAAAGGCAGCCAACCCATCATGACCCCCAGGGAGAAAGTCAGAAGAAGGTCAAAAGGATCAATACTCTGACTTCATTCTTTTCTCTCCCTCTCGCCAGCGCCCTTCATTGACGAACACCAGCTAGAAGGCAGAATGCCAAGGTATCCCTTGATTCCATCTACACTGGCCAACCTCCCAAGCACAGGGCAGGGCTTCGAATAGATGTGGAGGCACAAACCAAAGATATCCTGCTCACATTTCCTAGAGCCAAGGATTCTGTAACGATCACACACTTTAGTGCATATGTCAGTACTTCTAGGCCTTGGGCTCCACAGCTTCTCTGCGGGACATCATAATTATCCCTTGCCCAGCATTATTCCCCAGCCTCTGTGGAAATTTTCATGATTAACAATAGCTGGCTTACATCTCTAAGAGTCATTCTTAAGACCTCAACAATTTTAGTGTATCATGCTAACATAGAAATGGCTGTGGGGCTTACCAGTGGTTACAGCATTGATCAGTTTAGTTTACACCCTAATCATAGTCCAAAGCCATTGTCTCTATAATATAAACCACATATGGACAGAAACCCCTTTTTCTAATTCATCTCTACTTCCACGTGGTGTGTTTTCCAGCTGCTCCTGCTCTCATTGGTTTCATTTTGCACGAAAATAATCAGCATCGCACAGTCCAGATTTAACTGTTCAGAAGTTATTTGGTGTGTGCTACTTCTTTTCTCCCTGCCTAAACTACAAGCTCCTCAAAGGCAGAAGACATGTGTGATATTTATTCAGATATCTGTTAGGGTCTCAATTAGTCTTTCTCTGTTGCTTAATTCCCCAGAAATTTGCAAGTTCTAGAGACCAGCATTTATAGGACATTTTCTATGCACCTAGAACTCTGACAAACTGTAGACGACTTGCTAGTAAAAACTAAGTTTGCTTTGTCTCAAACCTGCCACAGAGTGAAGCACATAGACAGCCCTGCTACAGAGTAGTAATTACTCTCAAGTTTACAAGAAGGAAGGAGGAGGAGGAAGGGAGGGAGAGAAGAGGGACAGCGGACGTGCTTTTTGTGTGCAAAGACACTCACTGCTTTAGGCACATGGGCAGCTGTAAGATGCTGCAGAATAACTTGATCCATAACCTAAAGCATATAGTGTTGCCTAGATGCTATGAAGGTAATTGGCCTCTGGGTGGGCATCTTTATGTATAAGCCAATTTGATGTGGGTGATGCCATTCAGATATGTGTGTCCTAGGAGTCATAAAAAGATATCAAATACATCTATAAACACCTTCTAGACACTGTGCAATAAATTCCTGACCATTAGGCACAGCCTCAGAATACAAAGCTAATGACAGGTGCGCCCACCGTTGTCCCTTGAGAACACAGGAGGAGAATGTTGTTAGATTTAAATTAATCAACAGAACACTAATGATCTGAAAAGTTTAGGGAAAAAAATTCTTAAGAAAAATATCTTAAAATACTTATTAAAGTTTTACCATTTTATTATTCATTTTTTAATTTATTGTATTTATAATGATTAAATCTATTAAGTTGTATTATATTTATTAAGACGTAGCTTCATCTCTCTATTTCTTTTTGGCCCTTACGACACAAGCTCCGAATTGAACAGCAGTGCCGAGAGCTTGCTTTTCCTTAGGCACAAGATTTGTCAAAACAACCAAAATGATTTCAAGCAAGCTACATGTGAAAACAAAAGTTTTCAAGCAGGGTGGCAAAGAGCTATTTATATGGGGATCATTCAGCCAGCATTCTCTGAGACAATCCATATTTCATGCAACTGTATTCATTTCAATATGTTTGATAAATTAATAGCACAACTAAATGCCCTTCTATTCATTCATCTTGGTAAGACTTTATGGAAAGAAACTGTAAATCAGAAAGCAAACACTTTTGTCAGACTATGTGTCAGAAGTACTTATTATAAGAACAGAAGGTCCAAGCAACTTGAATGGGACACATACACACCAGTTCCCACAATTTAAAAATACAATTAGAAATAAAGAACAAAGTGACAGTAACCTGAGGGGAGGGGGAGGGGAGTAACAGGGGAAAGAAGGGGAACTGTCATCAAGGAACATGTATAAAGGACCCATGGACAAAGACAATGGGGCAGAGTGAGGATTGAAAGTGGAGGTGGGGTGGGTTGATGTGGACCCTGGCTGGTGGGGTCTGAGACATTGTGGATGCGGGAAAGACATTCACACGGACTACCGAGTCCTGTGGGGGAAAAGGGCATGCGGCTTCGTTCTCGAGGGGAGCAAAAAGCTGTGGCTCTGCCATGACGGGCCTTTATTTCTATCTCCACACATTACCTGATGGTCCTCATTTACTGTGCCCCAGTTGGCTTTAGGTGGTTACCTTTTACAGAAAACAAAGGAGCCAGTGCTACTAATCACATAGCCAGAAGAGAGAGATTTGCAAATGAAAAAGCAAAAGTGGCTGAACTGGTTACACTCATCCTTGCAAGGTTTAGCATGGATTTTAGGAAGTTGCTTTTCAGTAAATGTCCTCAATTCAGGGTGAGGGAGTTTTTTAGCAAAAGCAAGGCTCGAAGCGGCCTAGGCACATTGCAGGCCTGATTCCCCATGGGAGAACCTATCTGTGGGTGTGGGTCCTATGCATCTCCGAGTGGGAGCTGGGCCCACACCACGCAGACCGGTCTCCTACAGTGGGTAGGGAGGAGAGGAATGGCGGGAGGGGAATGGGGACAACTGCAAGTGAATAACAGTAAAAAAAATAAATGAATAAAAATACAAATACAGATTGGATCCCACTCAGTAAGAGGAAATGGTTTAAATGTTGGGGATGGAAGAGTTGACAGACAGGAAGCCCTAAAGAAGTTCTGATTCCAACCAGGATAGGTGACTCATTTCACACAAAACGGTTGACAAACCCAGGAGCAGAAATTCCATCTCTGCTCTTTGCACCAGAACCATGACACTGGCACCTATAGACTAACCCTGTGAAACAAGTTCCAGACATGGAGCCTCCCCCACCGCCACCCTGACAATTCAGGATCATTCCACCTTACATACCCACCCTCCTGGTCGGTCTTATCCGAGGTCCGCAGGGCCTCCTGACACAGGTGCAGGCTCAGGCTCTTGCTGCCCGTTCTGGGCAAGGGTGCGTATTTATTGTGTGCACTGGGAGGCTTTTCTTGTTCATTTTGTTTTGTTTATTGTTGTTGTTCAGAGCAAGGAGGAATGAGGATCAGTGTGATGGGTAAGACAAAGCAAGAAAAGTTCAGCATTATAGCTGCATTGTCCAATATGGTAGCTCCTAACCATATTGCTACTATTTAACTTAAACATAACTTAAAATGAAATAAAATTAAAAATTTAGTTCTTCAGTTGCACTAGCCCCATTTCTGGTCCTCAACATATTGGACAGCATGGACACCAAACATGACTATTATCATTGAAAGTTCTTTTAGACAGCGCTACACTAGAGTATGTTACTAACCCTTCGGGTAATCTATCCTCCTGGCTCGTTTTTTTACCATTTAGATAGATAACAGTTTATATTCTGCGTGGCATCATTTTCCTTCATTGTGTCTCAAGAGACCATCATGTTTATGAGCAGCTAATGCTTTTACACTTTCTTCTGTATGAAGTTTGTTCTTAATATTACCTTGGATACTAATTAAGTGGGATTTGGAAGTGAGAACACATCGGCACTGTTAAAGTTAATGGCTTAATCCTTTAGCACAGGAGACAACTTCAAGAGCTTGTTTGAAAGGTTTTTATTGACGCGTAGGGAATGCTCTCCTCCTTCATTACCGCGGGCACTGCCTCCTGTGCTATCCTTAGGAACTCTGCCACCTACACGTTCTTCCAGGAACTGATCCTGAGAAAATGTCCCCAGGCCTTAGCATTTCTTAGCAGGAAAGTAAACTGCTAATAAAAGGGAAAAGGTTATTTTTCCAGGTAATGCTAGAGTCACCAAGTTCCAGACTTGGTTTTTAATCTATTTCTTAGAAATGAACTTGGAGTAAACAGTTTATTCTTTATTTAGGAAGAATATAAGTAAAAGATAAACAAAAGCAGTTGATGGTGCATCAAAACATAACCTCATGGGGCAAGGGGTTGGGTGTCTCCATACTGTTTTCTGTCTCTATGAGGTTTTTTGTTTGTTTGTTTTGCTTAATCCTCTCACTGTTTTCACCCAGCCCCATTCATTGTTCTGTATGTCTTAGTTTTGGTTGTGCAATTAACTAATGTCACTACTTGAGAAAAAGCACCATATCTTATCCATCTCTTGTATCCTTCAGAGTGTCTAGCACAGAGATAAGAACAGCAAACACTCACACACAGGGGACTGCTGATTGCTGGTTAATGTTATAGGGAGAGTGATGCCTCTCCCCGAAAATGTCCACAACCTAAACCCCAGAATCTGTCACTATGTTATGTTACTTAGCAAAGGGGAATTAAATTTGGAAATGGCATGAAGTCGGCTCATCCATTGACTTTAAAATAGGTAGATTGGCCTGGATTATCCCAAGGGTCTTTAAGGGGTGGCCAGTGTAATCCCAAGGGTCTTTAAGGGGTGGCGGGGAGAGGCAGTCAGAGTCAGAGAAGGAGATACAAAGATAGAAGCAGGGGTATGAGTGAAGGGATGTGAGAAACTCTGGACCTGTTGTTGCTGGCTCTGAAGATGGAGTAAGGGGACCACAGGCCAAGCAGTGAAGATGTCCTCTAGAAATGGGAAATGACAAGGAAGTGCATTCTCTCCTAAAACCTCCAGAGAGAAACAGATCTCTCCCAACGCTAATTTTAGCCCAGCTATGACCCAGGTAGGTCTTCTAAGCTATAGATTTGTAGGACAATAAATCTGTGTTGCTTTAAGCCACTGAGTCTGTGATAACTTGTTACAGCAGCCATAGAAAACTAATACAGATAAAATGCTTCTTTCTCTTTTCTTTAAGTAGATGTGTCAATTTATTACACTTACGATTCGTAACCATCACCAAATGTTCAATTGTTTATGGAGAGCACAACATTGACAGAGGTGTATTCCAAAGGAAAATTTGGAATTTTATCCAAAGAAAAAACCTTTTCATTATTTTAATGTCTCACATCCTCCTTCCAGTGATTTGCTTAATCAAGACAATTAACTGTCTTGTAGACATGGGAACTTGGTGCCATGGAAATATTTATTTGCTGCCATCTCTCTCCCGGGGCCAAAAGCCAGTTATGCACATGGGATTACATAATTGATCATTATTAAATACAATCTAAAGGGCCAGGATTAACAGACTAATTGTTGACCAGTAGTTCTATTGGATTTGTTTTTAAAGCAACCTTCTCCTCTGCTCTGGGCTCAAGGTAATCAGGTTTTGCTTTTTTCTTTTATCAGAAGTCCTTGAAGTGTTTCCACGGGCTCCAATAGTCACTTACTGGCATGACAATTTGCACTAGAAAGCTGGGATCAGATGCTTTTGCCAGAGGGCATGGAAGGGAGCTCGGCAGGCCTGGTCGTATTGTATTATTTTCTTAGCTTCCTTGGAGAGAAGAGGGAACTGTTAAACAAGGAGAACTGGTTATCCAAGATAGCTCTTTATCAGAGAAAGAAGAATCTGATAACCAACGCAGAATGATTAAATATAATTTTAAGGGATAAATTTTTTCATGGGGTGGCATATTGTACTAGATGATGCCTACGATCTCTTGCAGCAAAAAAATTCTTTGAATACCCCTGATCATTAGAAAATCATGCATCTCATGACACTGTTCTGCAGTATATACCTTCTTCTCCCTTCCCTACATAGCCCTCCCGTCTCCTACAGCACTGGCCCTCACCCCACACCTCAGCGCTAAGGGCCGGACAGCTTCGCATCGTTATTAGTTCAGGGGTCCTCTCTTAGTTCCTTGTGCCACTGCTCACATTCGTAAGTATCACCCCTTTTTTGATAAAATTTACCAGGCACCTGACTGATAAAATCCTCTAGTTTATACCCATGGAATTAGTGCAATAAGCAATTAGCCTGTTCCCTATTACTCCCCCTCTGCAGGCATCCATAGATTGCCCATGGATAACTACCTTCAGCCTCAAGCAGGCAGAAGCCAGGAGGCAAGGAAGTTGGTGATTCAGGCCATGGAAGTCAGCCTCCCATAGCAAAGAGCAGGGCAAAAAAGTAATAAATGGATTCAAGAAGGTGGAAATTACGTAGAGAATAGCTTGCACGGGGTTACTTTGTCAGGACAACCAGGAGTCATAAATTTTCACTTTTGGTTTTTATTGAAACCCTAACTCATCAGTTAAATTCCTGTTGTGTTTGGGGTGCATTTTTCTTTGAAATGACAAGAACATAAACACTCTGCAATTGCCCCCTCCTTTTTTTCCCTGTTTTTCTTCAAGGTCTTATTGAATGGCTATTTTCGCCTGGATTTCTTAAGTCCTTTTATTTCTGCTATATAAATGATGTCTGCCCTCACCTGTATAATAGATTCTCCTTCACAACCCTCACCGTGTATTCAACACTGGCGAGTGACCTTTGGCGAACGGTAAGCATGCAATAAACATTAGCCAATTTTATTATCCATGCACATCTGATTAAACAAGGGAAGCCTTCTGAGATAACAAGGATATTTATAGGTTAAAACAAACATATATCTGGTTAATCAGGTAAAAATTTAGCTGAAAGTGTAATAAGAAAAGGAGGAGAAAGATAAAGAAGTTAAACAACACCACAGAAAGCAAAGAGACAAGTTCAGAATGTGGGTCTGTGTCCAGGAAAACTGCCTGGTGTCTTCAGTAAATCAGCATGGGGCAAAGAGGGAGTGGAGGGGACTTTTTTATCAGGATTCAGCAAACTTTGTCTGAAAAAGTCCGGATAGTAACATTTTAGGTTTTGTGGGCCACATTATGTCCGTCACAACTACTTCCAACATTCTTACATCGACTAAAAAGCCTTTAACTTTCCATAATTGTGATAAAAACTTACTCTCTCAGCAATAACTTCAAAGTACACTATTCGTACTAAGATTTTCATAGAATATCCCTGTATGAAAAACAAGGGGATTCCATTTTGTTTTCCAATTATTTGGAGCAGCATGAAAAGAATATCCAAAGATGTTACAAAAAAGAAGACCTGTGAGTCAGAACTGAGAAAGACTTTCACACCAGTGATCTCAGAACTGGAGATGTGACAAAAAGAGAAGTGCTCCCAAAGCAAAGTCACCTTTCAGTCGGTTGAGAAAGCAATGCGGAAGCACAAGCAATCAGCCTTGGGGGAAACGCCCTTCGCTGCATCTAGGCTTTGGTGAGAAAGAAAGGAGAGAAGAAGAGATAGAAATCATTCAATCAAAGGAAAATGTCATCAAAACAGGGGAGGAAAACACATCGTAAAGGATCTTGAGTCCCGCTCTTTGCGCACCAGACTCATCACTTCTCCATCGCCCATTGTACCATAACGATACTTTAATTATTGGTGGGGCTTTGTAATGAAATTTTCAAACAAGATGAATCATGCTTCTAAAGTTGTCTGTGCAGGTTCCAGGTTGTTTAGAAGAAAACGTTATACAGATCCAAGATATAAATGAATATAATCAGTGATGTCTTTCGTAAACATTAAGATTATAAACACATGTTATTATCCACCAGGTGAGCCAACCTTCCTCTCTAGGAGATGCTAGGGTAATTACAATAAAAAGCATATTATTCATTCCTCTTTTCCTTCTACGTGTTAGCTTTAATCCAGGTCTACAAGTTGGCTGAGTATACATACACACACACCCCCAAAAATTCAGTTAAATGAAAACTTACTTTTATCAGGCCCAAAGTGGATGGTGTGGTTTATATACCTGTGTTTGGTTGCATTTCTACGTTTCACACCTACTCACTAAATCAAGTCCTCTCTCATTTTCACTGCAATTTTCCCATCGCCCTCAACTTCTCATTATGCTTGTGAAGGGCATCAGTAGAATCGAGTACTAGTCAGATAACCCCACTGCCTTTGTAGCTGTCATTCCCCCCATCACATCCAATGGCATTCCCCTCTACTAGGGCATCTTCTAACATCTTGCCAGTAAAGTCATTTGCAACTGGACCACTGTTTCGTTTTAGGAGAATCCATGCCTAACCTATCACTCAGGATGGTATCTGCTCTGCCCACCAGGAAGTGAGTTAGCCAGTCTCTAAGCATCCTCTTACTGCCTGCTTTCTCAGACCACTATCGGTACCACTCGCAATAGTTTGTGTCTTCCGAGAAACAGGTATCAGGACAAAAACAGAAGTACAAGAGATGTATTAGGGAAGGAACAGGATAAGGTGGGAGAACTTCAGATTAGGATGCAAGTCTGAAGCTGTGGAAAGAGAAAGAGAAAGAGGGAGGGTTGCGCAGCACAGTTCTGAGAAAGGTTCAGGCAGCCTATGGGAATGCTCAAAGCCAAAGTCCTCGCCTGGAAAGTCTTATATTTCCACAATGAACTTTCCTTAAAATACTTGCTATACTCACTCAGTAGCTGGAAATGGCTCACATGCATGACAGTTTGGCATGAATGTGGATGTGGATGCAGAGGGACAGCACCTGGGGTCATCATTATGCCACCCATGACAAAAGATCTGTGTGGCATATTTTCACCTTTTTTCCCTGGCTGTTCCCTCAAGGCCATCAGCACTGCCAAAATGCACAGCTAATTTTAGAGGTAAACCAGAAGAAGATAATATCAGTGAGGGGGTTATGTAAAGGTACCTGAAAGACCCTCCTGCATTCATTCAAAAGTTCCTAATCTGTCTATTTGCCTCCTGGAATTCCATTAGCCCAGAGCAAAAACAGACCTATTTCCATATGAATAGTGTGAATGTACAATTCTCCTCTCAAGGATATTTACATTTTATGGCTGTTCACTCAGTGAACTAAAGGATAGTTACTGTAGAGGACAGGTATTTAAAAAGTTATCAGTCTGAAACTAGTTTCCGTTTTGCATTGTGACAAACATACTGTCCAGCCTGGGGAAGTTAAATAAAATCAGTGGGATTCATGGGGGCAGGGGGAGTTTCAACATTAAGTTAACAAAACTAAGTTACTGGCACTATGCTAACTGGGTAGATAGGGACTCTAACCTTTAAGAGTTCATTTGTGTCACTAGTAATGACAATGAAAAATGTTTCTAAGTATTATCAGTGGCCCCTATGAGGACAAATTACTTCTCTCCCTTTCTTGTGACGCACTATCTTACAGAGAGAGGATTCTATAGTGAGTATAGAACTGACAAGGCCATTAGAAATTAGTCAACCTTGAATCTAACTTCAAAAACAAGGGAGTAGGAGCCTTGCCCAAATTCAACTAGTTAAGGGCATGGTCAATGGCTGCATACAAATCTATTATCTCCCTGGACCACTAGAATAGACCATTTAAAAACTTAACACTGCTTAGGGTATTAATTAGTTTTGAGAGCTGTTCATTCACATATGCAGACAACTCAAATAAAGCAATGCACATTGACCCAGTTTTTGTATCCTTCTGTTTATTGTAAGGTTTCATTCTTCAGAACTTTTGAGAATAACATCCGCTAATAGTAGTTGTCAGGAAAGCATTTCTGCTAATTATCAGCAGAGACATTAACAGCGGTATAAAGCAGCAACATCAGTGATTCCAACAACATCAATCTTTCTCTTTTTTCTTGGGCTGAAATGCCTTATGACTCTTTGGGCACAGGGCCCAGGGACTGAGAAGCCCTTCCTTTCTAGGCAAGGAGGTCAATCCTTGAATTTCCTCAGAAATTTCATCACCACTAACCCATCAGTTGCCAGGGGTTGGTTGATTTTGTTAATTTGCAGTTCCATTTTTACTGAATAGAAAAGTAACATCAATAGCCATCATAGAAATGTCTAGGTTGCTTCACTCTCAATTCTTTCTTGTAATTAAAGGTATAACACTGTCATAAAATTAATTAAGTTGCTGTCACGGTTTCTCTCTTATACATCACTCACTCACACACTCCTGTGTTAACACACATTGAGATCAGCAAAAGACACATTTACATATGCATCCACCTACACATGAAGGAAAATGTGCTAATTTTTTTTTCCATTGGTACCTTTTATCTCTGGTTTTAGGTCATTTTGGAAGCATATTTAAAGATCACAGGGATTGTGAGACGACTAAGTTTTCTCAAAATGTTAAACATTAAGCACCCTGAATAGTCTGCTTTAGTCCCCTGAAAATATGCAGATTTACTAAAAGATTAATCAATAAGTTAATCAAATTTTGATCTATAATTCAAGGAAAATGGGATGCTGTATCCTATTCAATTTATCTCATCTGACTCCTGGGGAGGGGAAGCATCTCGTGACATGGGGACAGGGTTCCTGTTTGACACAGCATTCCCGGCTTACCTGCTGTGCAGCATTTGGCAAGTCTCTGCTGGTTCAACCGGGCTGAGGTGGTGTTTGGAGACATGTGTGATTCTAAGGAGTAAAATCTGGCACCCAGTGATGCTTAATGATAATTTTCTTGCTCCCTATTGCATTTTCACAAATGGAATGAACTCAAAAGGTAATGCTTGGGTCTGAGATGTAACAGGTTTCTTCAAGGAATTACTAAAATCCTCTGATTATTCCATCAGAGAATCTGGCACTCAGTTTTTAATGCAAAACTATTTCCAACTGTGCTCCATTAGGGCTCCCCCAGCTCTTCAGCCCAGTTACTTCCTTTCTTACATTGCCAGTTTTCACAGATAGACCTCTGGGCTCTGCTTTAAGAACAGTAATATGCCAAATCAAATGTCACAGCCTTGGCTCCAGAAGTTTGTCACTAGCTACCACTGAATGGCAGAGGTTTACCCAGTAGCCGTATCTTCTGTGTTCTCAAAGGGTAAGGCACCCTCCTCTCACGTAGCCTAACTTCCGCCCTGCAGTCTAGGACAGACTCCACGTGCAAAGACTCCATTTATGAAAAATAAGTCTGATAGCATACCTCAAAACTATCTTGTGCCTTCTCTATCTGTGATGTAGAATGATAATTGTAAGTAATCCATATTGTTCATTGACAATATGGCTGTCATTCTGATAAGTATCTTCCAAATCTTTTATCATTTGATGCTCACAACTTTTTCATGAGTTAAGTACTCTTATATGTACTGAAAAAAGGCATATTATTTTTAAAAGAGAAAGCAGTCTATATTCACCCAAAGGCTGACAAGTTTTCCCAATTTATTTATTTTAATCTCCATAAAGTATAGGAGTATCAAAATCAAAAAGTATTCAGACCCTTACTCATGGAGCCAAAAGGAACTGCCGAGGTTAAGTAACTAGCACCACCCTAGCTTCATCTGACAGTGTAGAAACAAGGTCCAAATTGTTGGAATGCTTTCTAAATGGCCAGAGAACTAGAAAGACCTAAGGCAGGGACAGTTTCCAACCACTGTCTGTCCCAGTGCCGTTTCGACAATACCATGCTGTACTGTCTATTGCAGACAATGGCTCATTTTTTTTAAATATTTAAATCTTTAGTCCTCATCCATTCCCTCGCAGTGACCACGTTCTCAAGTCACTGAAGTGAGTGCAGCTGGGATGACGCTGGAGTGGCAGGGAGTTGCCCTTGATTCTTCCAATGGGTGGGAATAAGGAGTAAGAAGATATGAGTTCAGAGAGATGAGACTGAGCTTTGAAAAAAATGTACAAATGATGTTGATTTTTACCCATGGAAGCTCCAAGTGTCCAACAGAACTTTCCTGGGCACTCGGCCTTGAAAACTCACGTCTGGAACGTCGTCACACATCCTCCCAACTATAACCGGTCCCCTGATCCTCTTTCCATCTGAAGAGCAAGGATTAGTACCGGAAAAATCCTTTTCTCCCTCCGTCCTTTTCTGTCTTTTACGGCTGGGCAACTGGGCTTTCATCTCCGGCAAATTGGGGAGAGACCCGAACACTCCCTCAGTGGGAACAAAAGCCGCTAAAGGACAAATAATGAAACTGCCTTTCATATTACAGGCTTCACATTTCACTTTCCTTTCCCCTTTCTCCACGCTTTGCTTCATTTGGGAAGAAAACCTATTTTTAAAAGCACCAAACCCCCTTTCTGTCAGGAAGCCTGACAGGATTGATAAATAAGGGGAGACATCTTAATGGGGGTGCTGTCAGCAAACTCCTTCTTTTAAACAAATAAATGTGAGAAATGAGAACATTCAAGAGGCCTGTGTGTTTTGTAAGAGAAAAGAAACAGAAGATTCATTTCCGCAGCAATATCGGACTGAACTTGGCCCAAAGGAACCTCCCTCATTATTGGAAAGCCTGGTTAACTGGCTTATCAGAACTAATGTGGTCCCCTCCCCCATCGAGCTAAGGGGTGGGCTTCTGCAAGCTGCGGGTGTCCCTGGCTCTCCAGCATTCTTCGCCTTCCCCGGTTCCTATCTGAGCTCCGGCGGCTCCAGGCTCTGCTGTCTGCTCAAACACAAGGCTGGTTGCCACAGATTTTCTGGGCTTAAATAAGAATCAGACTGCTCTCGTTTATCTCCACGTAGACAGTGCAATTTGTCAAACTCAAAAATGCCCATCGGTGTAAAGGATTTAGGGAAAACGGAGGACTGAGTGAGGAACAAGAGACTGGTGTGGCAGACGAGCCTTTAAAGAAACCCGGGTTGATCAATCAACCGCGAGACATAAACGCTGCCCTCTCCACCTCTAACCGAACAGTGCAGAGCCTGCCTCCCGCGTCCCCCCACCCAGAGTGCGCAGGCCGCTGGCTCTCATCCGGGGAAATGCAGGAGCCTGGTCAACTTCAAGAACATTTCCATTCATTTCCAAACTGAATGTCCTCTGCTCTCAGAGCCTATTAACAAAATAATAAAAAATATAAAAAACCCAGATCCCTGATTCCCCTCTGAGTCTGACCTGCTAACAATGGGGTCTTAGCTCCATGGAGTGCCAACCCGGTGACTGACGTATACTTTGCCACCAAATACCACTTGGCATGGGACACTGTCTTACAATCCAGAGACATGGATTATATTGCTGTTTTTCTTGTTTCCAAGTCTATCTCCCTTGAACTATGTGCTACAACAGAGCTCTTATGGAGATTTCAAGATCTTTTAGTCTGTGTGAGACAATTGAGTTAAATACTCATCAAACTTGTTTTTTCTTCTTTCCAGGCTTATGGTTAAAGTGTGTTTTCAAACCACCCGCACACTGAGGAGGAGCCACGTGACAGAATTCTGACCCAAGAAATACGAACACAAGGGCTCCCACATCCAGCTCTGGCGCATACATGAGCCCACTCGATGCTTGTTTCTCTCTACTCTGTCCTGCTCACCTGATACGACAATCCCAACGAGGACTTCCAGGCCCCAGGGGATATTTGCATTCTCAGAAGGAAACGTGGGTCTGTGAACGTGACTGTGTGGAACAGAGCTTCTCCAGCAGCCTGTGCTGGACCAGGACAGCAGCAAAACACAAACCTTTTTAAGTTAATTCACTGAGATCTGACCGTTGTTTGTTACGCGCTTAGTCTGCCCTCTGAATACAGGGTGGGGCAAAGTAGGTTTACAGTTGTGAGGACATGAAACACAGAGTTTATTCTTAGATTACTATTTATTAATTATTTGTATTATTTTCCATGCAAGTCTGTGACAGAAAGCATACCATACAGCAGGAGAGGAGGAGAGGAGGAGAGGGGACGGGGGAACAGGGAAACATCTGTAAAGTATATTAAGATATGTTATTATATGCCATGTGCAACATTAAATTAGCTCTACAGTCCAAGTAAAGTGTGCCATGAAAAAAAGAAAGCAGAGAACAATTACTTATGACTGGGAGCATCTGGAAGGCTTCATGGAGGAAGGGGAGAGATAAGTAGATTTTCACCATCAGAGAAGCAGAAAGGAAACTCTGCTAGTTAAGAAAAAACATTTTTAATTTAATCTTTTTTATATTTCTTCTATTACCATTTAGTCCCCTTGTGCTCCTGATCCCCTGCCATTACCACACTGTTTTTTGCGTCCTTGAGTCCTTTTTCCTGTTGGCTTAATCCCTCCTCCCCCTGATCGCCTCCACCAGCTGTCATCTGCTCCCCATCTATGAGTCTGTCTCTGTTTAAGCAAAACCCTTTTAAATTCTGTGGCTATTCTAAGAATGGTAAGTGGTGAGCTGGGGGAATAAATGATTTCTAAAGAAGTGTCATTACCTTTACCAGAGTTTTAGAAAACCAACTCTGACAATACTGTGAAAAATGAATTTGACAAGCACAAGATTGGCGTTAGCACCTGCTAAAAGGGTATTATGATAATGAATGGTAAAGTGTCCTGTCAGAGGCTCTGGAACTCTGAGTGGCAACAAGGGTAGGAAATTAGATTGACAAAGACATTTGGATTAGCCAAGAATCACCACAGAGTGCCAAGCCAAATAAAAACCACCATGTAGATATAGGTAAAGCTTAGTTGTGGTTAGGGGAATTTTAATTTTGAATCATGACTATGTATTTCCATTTATCATGAGGGATTTTCATGGGTAGCCCTGTGTAGCACACACCAGAGAAAACTTGACTTCCTATTATTATTAATATTAATCTCCTGTGGTTACCAGCTGACAGTGACCGATGAGGCAGTATCCAAGACCAGGTAATCTACCATGGCGTCAGTAATGCTAAGAATGGAGCAAATTAATGGAAAAATTTAGTTAGATCAGGGTAATGCAATCCTATAAGGTACTCCCTAGTTTGAAACATTCCCAGAGCTTCTTATCACCGACAGCAATTTCTCAGGGGTGATTCTTAGACCCCCTGCATCTAAATCACCTGGAACACTAGAAGGTTATATTCTCACTCACTTAAGTCTCACTAGTGACCTACTTAATTATAATCTAAGTAGATGAGATGTAGGAATTTGAATTTGAAACATCATCTCCCTCACTCCTATCACGTGATCCTTTATCGCACTGAAGTTTGGGAACCAGTACCCTAAAAGTAAATTCATCTTTCTCAGCACAGTGGTTACAATGCCTTCATAAACTTGCCCCAACCTCCTCATTCTTTCCCAGTGGTCCTATATTCCAGCATACAGAATGAATAACCATTTCTGAACATACTAGCCTTCCCTCCAACCTCAAAACCCAACATATATTATTCACATTGTCTAGAAAACTTCCTCTGACCATTTCCTAAAATTCCATTCATCTCAATAAATTACAGCTACTAAATAACCTTTTGAAAAGATTTAGAATCAGTCCATGAAGCTTTAACTAGATCTTTGCTGAGTTTGTGATAAACTCCATGGCCGCGGTGTGAGAAGCGCACATGACCGAGTCAGGCCTGGGTCTCCTAGTGCCAAGCAGATCCCGCTGTGTGACCACACTCATGGCCCTGAAAACCACTCTTCCCTGGAGTGAGACAGGCTCAATGGTGCAAGATCGGTTTTCAGAAATATTTGAATGAATGATTAAACTAGAATAATTGCATCAACCCCTCATTTCATTCTGGCTGATTTAAATAGTTTTTATGCTATTCAAATTATGGCCAGTTCAGTTAAAAGCCCAGTCACTTAAATGTTTGAATACTAAACAATGGGTTGATTGGATCGATTTTTCACTCTTCAACTGTGCGGCTTTGCTGCATTGAACCTTGGCCTAGTACGGAATACAACGCTGGCCTTCTGTCCTCACTGCGCAGCCACTGCAGGCTCAGTGCGCATCTGTGGGCAACCGCACATGGACATGAATTATTGATGCAGGTGGAATCCAGTCCATCACGCCCACAGCCCAGGCAAGCAGGTTAGGCTCCAGGGAAAACACCGCTTGCACCTGTCTCCACGGTTATGTCGCAGCCTTGAACCAGCCAAATGTGGGGAGGCCAAGAGTTGAGGAATGCTACTCTTTTTTGGAGGATGCTGACCTAGGGCAGATTTTCTATAACACACTGGCCGCTGCCAGCATCACAGTCTTTTAGACATAATTGAAAAACACAAAAAAATGTCTCTTTGTCACAGTTCCCGTATGCTTCTCTCTGGTTGTAGCTTTCACAATGACCACAGACTGCCCACCACACTCTGCTTCCATATAACACTATCCGATATCCAAAACTACTTTTGATTTTTACCGATAATTGAAAAATGCCATATTGTTCCAGACACGTAGATCTTATGAGACAATGTGATTGGGATACTGGTAATTTAAGGCTCTCCTACACATAGTCCTTCATATCCACACTGCTCTCTCTCCTCTTGCATGAATACATCCTTCTCATCCCTCCTCTCTCATCTTAAATGTCAGCTTCTCAATGAACCTTCCCTGACCACTCCATCTGAGGAGGCTTCATCCTTCCCCCAGGCTCTATCATATCACGCTATTTACCTCATAGCATTTCTCTCATTGCTCGGTTGTTTATTTACTTGTTTACTGCTTATGTCTTCTGAGATAAGCTTTATAAGCTCCATGAGGAGAGGAACTATGTGCAATGCACTGCTCTGTTCACAGTTAATAATATGAATACCTGGCACATAGAAGGCACTTGCTAAATATTTGTTAAGTGAATGGATGATTAGAAGACCTATCTCAAGAAGGATTTATGCTCTTGGAAGAGTAGCTCTTTAATAACCCAAATCAAGTGATTGTTAATGGGCAAAAGAAATAACTCCCTTTACACCTTTCCTTTTGCTACTGTGCCTACACTGGATATTTGTATAATCTGAATTTGTGTTGTTCATGCCATAGACATAAGTGTACATACAGAGAGAGGAGTCAATGTCTGCTGTGGTGTGCAACACTCTAGAACAATACTTGCAGGGCAGGCAGAGGCCCTGTCCATGCGGTGGGTAGTTGCATGGGACCACAGCTGATCCTTGACTTCCTGTCTTCCTCCCTGCCCCTGAGAGCAGCCCAAGTGGATTGTAGAGCTGGCTGCAATGGCTGATTTGGTCCGAGGACACATCCCATAAGTGAGCATGCAAGCAAACAAGAATGAAAAAAACCCTTCTTTAAGTTCTCAGTACTCTGCTTATTAGTGTTTACTATCATTCAACCCTGCGAATACAGAAGTAAAATATTAATGCATGCACTTAACACTAATGTCCATAATAATAATGAACGTGTTTGTAGCTGACTTAGTGCCCGGAGAACAGAATGTTATAAGCATAATTTCTTGGTTTTGTTTTATGATAATTGGTAGCAGTTGGTATTAAATTGTAAGTATCCAGCTCCAAGACAGCATTGAAAAGCACCAGCCCTCACCAAGAGTTATCCTCGGGGTAAATACATGCTAGACTTTCATGATGAAAAACCCACTAAATAAGACAAACCTGTTTTTCTCGGCCCTTCCCATGTACACACACTCATTTCAGGAAAGACACAACTAAGCGTGTTCAGGAAATATAAAGCCATGCCTAACAATGACAAATGTCAGGGCTACCGTCTTCTGCACAGCTAGAAATCACCATGCTGTGTGGGAATAAACAGCTGTATTGCAAAAACGGATGAAGAGCCTATCTGAGGCAAACAGCCCAGAAAAAAATAGAGGAAAAGCGGGGGTGGAGACCAGGAAACACTGGCAAGCCTTATCTCCAATGAACACAATGAGCTTCTTAAAGATGGCAATAAGAAGAGTTTCTACCCTCCACCTGGAAGGGAGAAAGCACACAGTGTTTCTCCAGGCCAATCCCAGCAAAGCCCCTGAAGCCTTACTCAACACCCTTGGGGGGCAGCAAGGTTTTGGTGTTGGCCTGGACTGGGTGCTGTCCCTCGGTTGTCACTGAGGTGTCCCCTGGAAGTGTGGTCTCCAGACCAGCAGCAGCGATGGCATCACCAGGGAAGCTGTTTAAAATGCAAATTCTCAGCCCCTACCCTGGACTCACCAAATCAGAAACTCTAATCAGCAGTTTGTTTCAACAAGCCCTGCAAGTGATTTTGTGCATGCGTGCTCAGCTGGAAAAGACACTGCTCTGAGCCACGGCAGGTGCATCAGGAAGACCGGTTCTCCCGGTACATTACTCCAAGGGCTGCGTCATCCCCTCTGAACTTCAGATGGCCCTTGCTATAGATGCAAGTGTGTCTTTCTTTTTAAAAAAAAATATCTTATTTATTTATTTTAGAGAGGGAAGGGAGGGAGAAAGACAAAGAGAGAGAAACATCAATGTGCGGTTGCTGGGGACCTGGCCCACAAGCCAGGCATGTGCCCTGACTGGGAATCGAACCTGTGATGCTTTGGTTCACAGGCCGCGCTCAATCCACTGAGCTATGCCAGCCAGGGCACAAGTGTGTCTTTCAAAATTCACCTGTTGGGGTCCTACCCCCAGGACCTCAGAATAGGACTGTATTTGGAGACAGGTTCCTTAACAAGGTAATTATGTTAAAACGAGGTCATTAGGGTGGGCCCTCAATCAATATGACTGGTGTCCTTATACAAAGAAGAGATCAGAACACAGGAGAAACACCAGGCATGGAGCCATCTGGAAGCCAAGAAAAGTGGTCTCAGAAGAAACCAAACCTGCCAAATCCTTGATCTTGAACTCCCAGCCTTTAGAACTGTGAGAAAATAAATGTTTGTTGTTGGAACCACTCAGTCTGTGGGATCTTGCTATGGTAGCCAAACAAACTGGTACGGCCTCTTCTCTTCGTATCTCCCCACTCAGCAGGCCTCTCCCTGTGGTGCCCTCAAGGGTTTCTCTGAGGTTTGCTGTCACTGAGCTAAGTATGCAGCTAAGTATCCTCAGTTCCATTGTCTCTTGCCTACAAGGCTGTCTTTATCTTTGATTCCCCAACGCATGGCACATGCATAACTCAGAGAAACCATTCAATTAATATAAGAATAAATAAAAGTGGCTTGGAGAATTACTAAGTAAGGTTTCATAATTTAACCATCTCTGATAGTAAAATTTATAGAGCTGAAAAATGTCTTTGAGATTGAGAGCTCGGTGCAATCTCTACCTGTCTTGGACCATCCATAAAGACTGCAAGGAAATGCAGGTGACCTAGCATTCAATCTCCACTTTGCTACTTATTTGCCACGTGACCTAGAACACATTTCTAAAATGTTTCTAGCCACAGTCTCTTCATCAGTAACATGGGGATTAAACAGCACCTACTTTTCAGGTGACTGTAGGGAAGATTAAGCCACATAATTTTGTCTATGACTTAGTGCTATTACCTACACATAACTAATATTTACTGAGTGCTCATTATCAATGAAAACATTCCTAATAGAAGAAAATAATTCACCTAAAGCCCAAGGTATCTTACACTATTTCTTACCTGAAAGACTGTGAGTTTTGCAGGTCACTAATTTATCTGGATTGCACCTCCCCATTTCCTCCCTGCTCCTCTCAGTCTGTGCCGCTCCTATACTCCCTGCTCCTTTTCATTCCTCCAAATACTATTGTGCATCAGTCTGACAATTTCCCAACTTTTGTCCTCTTTATCTATGCAAGGAAGATAACTTACTAGTGATTTACTACAATTTGAATAAGATATCATCATTCTAAGGCAGCTTTGTGATTCAGTTGCCTGAGACCGATTCAGGTCTGATTACTGGCGAGAACAGAACTGCTGTTAGCACAATGGAAATAATTAAGATAACATACGAGAAAAAAATATCAGGCTAGGAGTTAAGAGCCTGTCATACATACCTGGCTCTTTCACTAACTGATTCCATAACTGAACAATCAGTTGCCTCTTTAAGCTTCCATTTCCTTCCCTGTCAATGGCACAGTGAACTTTTTCTGGAAAAGGAACATTTTTGAAAAACACTTCCCTAATGTTGTGCAATCAAGCTAAGAGCCTGAGGAGCTAGTGCGTAGGGAGAGAGACGTGGGGGGAAGAGATAAGACTCTGAGGAACGAGGTTCTCACGTGGTTCCTGATAACGGGGCTAGAGAAACTGTGGGTGACGGGAAACGCAATGAGGCTTTTAGAGTCACTAGGTAAGGCTCGTGTGTCCTAACCTGCAGCTGATGCTCACCTGTGCAAGTTAACATCACAGAGCTAGGAGGTACCGTCCAAGCAGACAGGTCACTGAAACTCGGGTTTCCAGAAAAAAGGGATCTGAATAAAATTTAGTTATATCGGGGATGCTCTACTTCCTCTGCGCTATCAGTTGCTTTATTCTAAGTGTATCTGTACAATCATCAGCTTCACATTTTCAGGCTTATACAATCATTGAGTTTTATTCATAATGATTACCATCTTGGTACTTTTCTCTCGTAAGTGAAATTAGCATTCTCTCATAAACTGTGAATGCTAAATTGCTAATAGTCTCCCTGGGGTTTTCCTCACATGATGATGCCTTCAATGATTCCATCCCAGTTTAGTATATTAAAATATCATGATTTATACTCTTAAGCATAATAATTTCCCTAAGGCTTGATCTAAAAATGGTGGATGTATTTTTTAAATAACTCAGTAAAACCTTGGATAAATGCTAATCAAATGACCAGTCCCAAAGAAACAGCCATTTTTTTTTTAGGAACTGACATCACAATCAGAAACTAGTAATTCTTACAGAATTCAAAACTCTGTAACAAAAAACTGAAGTCTCAGACAAAAAAAACATGCAAATTACAACAGTGGCTTTGAAAGAATGTGTGCATATTAATTACCATCAGCAAGGTCCATAAAGCATGAAATTTCACACTTTGTCAGACTAGTTCCAGGTAGGGAGCACCATAGAATCTAATGTTTATTCCATTGGAAAAGTAAGAAAACAATTTGCAATAAACCAATGGAAATAACTGCCCTTTTTTCTCTACCATTCTGGGGACTCTAGGGAACCAAGGTACACAAAAGGAGGCAGCAGCGACCAAAAAACAAATTACAGCATATGATCAGGGAATATAGGGATCTGCCTACAGTTTCCAAAATACAACTTTGCTATGTTTGAAATTCCTGTGAGACCAAACTTCTAACTACATTCTAGTTCAGAGGAAAACTTTGGAGAAATCAAAATAATTTACAGAGAGCTAAGAGCCCAAAAAGGGCCACATTGAAAATTCTTTTCCATATTTTCAACTAAAGGGGGAGAAGTGGGAGTGAGGCTGAGGGCATCCAGAGATCTCGAGAGCAGAGTGGGCTGGTGGTGAGCACAGGGCCTCAGTGTGCTGTCCCGAGGGACCAGCATCTCCAACACAGGGGTCCAGCCAGTGAAAGGAGGCAGAGCATGGAGGAGTGCTTGGGGAGGGTTACTGTGGGGGGTAGGGAGGATGAAGGGGCGGGCGTTACAGGTCAACCCTGGAAGTAGCATCACATCATTTTAGCCCACTGTAAAAGAACTCAATAATCTGATCTCATCCAACTACAAAGATGTGGTACATATTTGGCCTTTGTCCTGTTCCTTGCAGGAATCTCCCAAAACCGTTGGAATTGACTGGCTGAGAGTGATAAAGGTGTCTTTTGTTATGTTAATAAAATGACTTGGAAAACACCTGAAGATGGGAGCTAATTGCCAGTGAAACAACCTCTTGGTTACACAGTTGGAAGTTTCAGTCCCATCTCTGACTTCCAAGTAGGGAAGAGGGGCTAAAGATGCAGTTCAACCAGCAATGGCTAATGATGTAACCAGTCATTCCTATGTAATGAAGCCTCAACAAAAACCCAAAGAGTTCAGGGAGCTTCCCCCAAGTAGAGGTGCAGGGAGAGCGGTGGGTCTAGAGTGCATGGAACTCCTCATCCCTTACCCCGTACTTGCCCTGTGCATGTCTTTCATCAAGTTGTTCCTGAGTTATATCCTTTTATGATAAACCAGTAATCTAGTAAGTAGAATGTTTCTCTGAGTTCTGTGAGAGAGGTGCTCCAGTAACTTAATTAAACCCCAAGAGGGAGTCATGTGAACCTCTAATTTATAACTGGTTGATCAGAGGTACAGGTGACAATGTGGATTTTCATTTAGCATTTAAAATGAGGTTGAGGAGAGCAGTCTTGTAGGACTGAGCACTTCACCTGTGTGATCTGACATTTTCTCCATGTAGACGGCACAGGACACCCAGCTGGTGTCAAAGAATTCCTTGATGTGGGGGAAGAACCCACACATCAGAATTGGTGTCAATGGAAAAAGGAGACTGCCAGATTTCCTCTAGCTCTTGATGGAAATGAGAAGACGGAGGAACTGAGAGGAAATGACTCCTTCACTCAACACAAGATGGTGAAATAGAGGGACTGGACCGTCGATATGGGAGAATGACAGTTTGGTTAAATAGCAAGGAACTTTAAAGGAGTAGAGATTGTGCCAGAAGGTGTAGAAGCAGTGGACTTGGGAGTGTCAGTAGGAAGGAAGGGCAATATCATTGAATGGTATTTTCTTACAAAAAAATAAAAAAATAAAGTCATCTCAGAAGATGTCAAGATTACCTATTACTTGTGTAAAGGCAACAGAATAGAAGCTCAAGCCTGAATCTTATATACAAAATCCCGAGTTCAAATCTCTGCTTTGCCTCTTCTTATCTACATAACATTGGACAAGTTACTGAACTTCTCCAAGACGTGGTTTCCTCATCTACAAAGTGTGAGTGATTCCCACCTCACAATGCAAAGCTGTCGTTAGGTTTATCTGAGATTAGCAATGAAAATGATAGGAGTACCTGGCATATAGTAGGCACCTGGTAACTGTTGCTTTTGTTAACTACATCACTACTGAAGACCGCTTTATATTTTGATAACAAAAGACATAAATTTGTTTTATCCCACTTACGTAGAAATTCCTAAGGAGAAAGCCTCATTCCAAGACTATTTTATCTAGAGTTATCCTGTATACTTTGTAATCCAAAGTAATCCTTTCCTTACTAACCATCTCCAGAGAAGATGACAATACACGGCAATAAAATGTGCCCCTGGACAGCCTGAGACTTTGGAGGAGCTAACCACAGAGGAGACCCAATGGACATGGGCCAAGAGCAGAGCCAGGACCCGGCACCTGCACACACACAGGAGAATCATGGACTGTCTGCACAAAACCTTTTCCCAAATTCTGTAGCAAAATTCCCTACCCTTTCTGAGAAGCACCAATGTCTTAGGGCACATCCATTTCTAGGAACATGTCCATGTCAGACGGGCAGCTTCAAGGACACAAGGCAGCAACATTAGTCCAGCTGGAGTCCTTTGCCAAGGAAATGGGCAGGGCTGCAAACAAGGAGGATGAGCAGTGGGAGCACTACCATGAGAAAGAACTGGCCAGGGACCAAAGGCAGGACAGACGCAGCTCACTTGGGTGGAGGAATGAGATGGACAGTGATGAGCAAGTCTACTCTGGGAAACCCCAAAAAGTAGTGCCACCAAATAAGTGTGCTAGTCGTACCTTACAGTGACACCCCAGTGGAGTTCTGTGGGCTCAGGAACAGCTACATGCTAACCAGGCAAAGTCTCCTTGTATGGACTGAAACTTCATCCTCCTTTGCCTGGGGCTGTCTTGGTTTATAATTGCTGTCCCCATGGGACCTCTTTTCACATCCAAAGGTATCTTTAGAAAAACAACCTTTGATTTGCTAGAGCTGTGAGCCCTTCTAGAAAGGCCAGAAGCACTGTACGTTAGGAGAGGCACTCACGACATTTCCAGCCACATCAAGAAGAGCCTCAGGACGCAAGCCAGCGGCCAAGAAGCAGCTTTGGTACCACCAATTTAACGTGCTCTGAAAACTCCTAATGCACCTGAGAGCACACAGCCTTGTGATACTCCTGATTATCATAACTTGAGTACAAGGAGGCATAAAAAGCCACATGTTTGCATATGGACAGCTGACATCAGTCCGGTAGAAAAATTTCTCCTAAGACTGTTGAATAAAAAGAAGAGACTCATCTGAAAGGCAATCTGTGTCCTTGATGGGCTTCTCCTGCTTACATTACATTTAATTCCCTCCCAAACTAGCTGCTTGCTGTCAGAAAGGCAGACCTTCATCTGGGTCACTGAGTCTATCTCTTGTTGCAGCCAATAGTCTATACTTGTTACTAAACTACCTTTGGTACTGTCATCTGCCCAGGTCGCCTCACGTCACAAAATGTTTCCCCACTGCTGCGACATTTAATTGGAGCAATTCTAGCAATTACAGGATGTTGAACACAGTTCAGGTCCTGCAGTCAGTCGGGAGAAAAGGCTGCTGCTGATTCGAAGCGTGGGCCAGGTCGTGGGACCACCCACGTGGAGGCGTCACATCAACAGTAACTCATTTAATCCATTTATTAACAACCTGGCTGTGCCAAGGGCTGAAGTCTCGGTCCTCCAGAAACTGACCATCTAAAAGAAGAGAAATACAACAGTAACTAGAATGCTACATTAACTTGAATGATAATCTATTCCTCACACAGATTTCATAATCATGATTTGGGGGACCCAGTAAGTCAAATAGTCTACCATTCATGTTTTTTCTTGTGTTTTGGTTTTCTCACTGACTGCCACAATAGATAACAGATACTCTTAAGCTAAAGCACATTAATAGTAAATGTTGCTCCACTATTGAATTTTCAACATGTAAACCCATGTATGAAATGCTGATTAAAACAATGCAGCTTTTGGAAAAACATCAGAACATCAGCATCTAATGAGTATTTTCCCCTTTAAAGTGATGATTTTTAGTGTTCTTATTCTAGTGATGTTAAGCACCATGCACTCTTCAAAGGTTGACAACTGCATACACTTGAGATTTTTTTCTGGAAGCAAAAACTTCACACAGTTGGGATTGTGTTTTGGGGAGTAGTCATAAGGCATGATGATGAATAACTTTTATCTAAACTGAGTAATCAGAATCAAAGAATGGCTACTATAGAAAAACATTACTTTCTTACATTTCATGAAATGATGACAAGTATTAGGAATAAGTGGTATCTTCATGGGTGGAAAAACACAAAACTATTCAGAAGGGAAAATAAGCCACCATGGTCTCACCTGGAACTTAGCATGAAGAAGTGGTAGAATATTCTGGAAAAGTACTCTGTAGAGTACACTGGAAAAGAAAGCATAAAGCTTTTGTTTTTGAATGCCTATTGCCCAGCATAGTGAATAGCATATAGTAATCACCCCGCAAATGTTTACAGGATAAAACTGTAACAAGTTCATTCCATTATCTTGTTGGAAGACAATAATGTTGACTGCACATGTGTGTGAAAGCAATGCAGACTGCATTTCACATGTTACTATCCCATGATGACACGTGTCTGCCAGTCCTAGAGTCTCTTTAATGGACTCAAGTTCTCAACCCCATGTTTCAGTTTTGCAACTGTCATAATTTTAAAATACAAAAGGTACAAGGATTACTAGAAACAATATACTCATTAGCCAGACTGAATAACTGTTGTTGTTCAGCCATTTTTTAGGACTGAAACACACACAAAAAAATGATAGTTGATATTCAATGATGTTATAGTCGGCAGGATAAAGAAAAGACACCAAAAGTGTGCTTAGAAAATCGTGTCCTTTCCTATCTGGCTACTGGAAACTTCCTCTTTTTTTCTATTTGGATATTCTCCAGACTCTTCAAATTATGTCTTTAAAACTTTGCTTTTACTTTGTGCCTCCACCTGGCTCTTGGAAAGACTTTCGTAATTTGCTGTTAATGGCATATTTTGGACTGTAATCTCCATTTCACTTCTTTGGAGTACATTTTTCTCCCAAATTTTTCTTCCTTTCCATTGAGCCCAAGCTGCAAATAATAATAATTTCCTCTAAACACCCACCTTGGCCGCTCCTTTATGCACTCCCTTTTACTCGCAGCTATGTCCCTCAACCAGACCCTGCAGAATAAAAACAACAAAAAAGCCTCTCATTTGAAGAGAGAATCAAGCCATTATGCTATGTTATTTCACTGTATTTAGGTACTATGTTTATCATGTTCTAATGTTCCATGCTTCTTGGCAGCAAAGAACACTGCTTTATTGTGACATTTTCAAATGAAACTACATGACAGTAACAGTTTCCAAAGAACTCTCATTTACCTTGGCAACATTTACGAGTGGTGGGGGAAAAATACATAAAACCACCGCTTTGAGCAAAACGCTACAATGATTATTTAGCAAACAAGCTCACATATTAGAACGGCAGAGGGAAGATTGCTTCTACAGACTAAATTACACTTCACACACAGGCGCTGTTGAATGGCTTTCTACAGAGGTTACGTTTAAATTATAGCTCTTGCTAAGCAAACATCTCATGGTTTGTATGTGAATTTGAATTACGCATCTAGCAGGCAGCATGTTTATGGAAAAAAGTCAAGTCGATAGATTGCTAAATTGCTACAACATTTGTAAGGGACAATGAAGAAGCTTTGAGAGAGGTCCCACTTTCTCTCCAGTAAGAAAATGGTTTGGCAATTCTGGACCACAGTGAGCGATCAACCTCTGATTTCACTCAGAAGCATCCAAAATTTGCTTTAGTGCTTCCTCTTCAGAAATATAATTGAAAGCCTTACGCTCGGAGATTCTGGAAAAGTACATTGTATGACTTCCAATTTTATTTTAATCTGTAGAAATAAGGCAAATCTATGAGTGGTCCAGATCCAGGAGAAATATGTTCTCAGGCAGTCAAGACAGTCATATCAGGTGAAAGGACAACATTAGTTAAATGTATATATATTTGTAAAAATATATATATGTATATGCGAATGGCAGTCAACTTTTTTAGAACATGCTGAGTCCCCAAGCCCAACCTGGGTGCACTGCTGAGTACACTGCAGCAGAACATGTCTTACCTGTCTCAGCAGGAGTGCATCCCCTGTAAAGGTGAGAGGAGGGACAGGTGGTCTTCACAATTCCATCTAGCTCTGAGATTGTGTGATGCCATTGCTGGCACATAATGCCTTTTTCTACCAAAAGCCCTTGGGAATTGGGTGCTCCTTCATTTCTCAAGATCCAAGTCGAGTTCCTGCTGCAGTGAGCACAGGTTTACCACGAGGAGTACAGTGGCAGCAAAGTATCAGTGTGTGTACCAGTGAACAACCACTTCTCGAGGTCCCCATCCTCCTTGGGTAAGACAAAGAGGAAAAGAAAGTGCTGAGTGACATGCTGTGCGGACCAGCAAAGACCACCCAAGAAAACAACTGGGGAAAATCAAGCTATACGACTTCTGACATCTGACGGTCCAGAAAATCCAAGGGCACCCAACTACATTTCCATGTATTTGTGCGTGAGTGCAGGGCTTTAGCTTTTGAAGGGGTCTGTATGATTCCATTTCCATAATATTCTTCAGGCGACAAAAGTAAAGAGATAGAGAACAGTGCATGGTAATCCAAGGATGTGTAGGGTTGAGTGGAAGGAGGAAGGTGTCTATGGCTATAAAAGGATCTTTGTGGTGAAGAAATTATTTTTACATTGAGTGTAGTGGTGGTCATGCAAATCTACTACATATGTGATAATTGCACAGAACTTCTTATGGTTTGAATTGTATCCCCCCAAAAACATATGTTGAAACCCTAACCCCTAACAGCTCAGAATGTGACCTTATCTAGAAACAGGGTCTCTGCAGACGTCATTAGGTAAGAGAGGCCATCATGGAGCAGGGAAATATCACTGGTGTCCTTATAGGAAGAAATCTGTACACCCACGCACAGAAGGAAGATGATATGGAGGCACGGGGAGAAGAGGGGTGCGTGACAACCAAGGCAGACCTTGGAGTTCTGCTGCCACAAACCAAGAGAATGCCTAGGTTGCCAGAAGCAGAAAGGGTCAAGGAAGGACCCTCCCCTTGCTGCACCAGTGGGAGCATGGCCTCACCAGCATGTTCGTTTTGGAAAGCTAACCTGGGGATCTACGAGAGAATAAATTTCTGTTGGTTTAAGCCACCGAGTTTATGGCACTGTTTGACAACAGTCCTAAGAAACTGAAACACAACTAAACACGTGCACATACACAGAAATATATTTAAAACTGGTGAAATCTGATAAGGTCAGTGGGTTCTATCAATGTCGATTTTCTAGATGTGATATTGTATTATAATTGCGCAAGAAGTACTCTTAGGGGAAAGTGAAGATATACAAGATCTCTCTATATTATTTCCTATCATTGTAAATCTACAATTGTCTCAAGATAAAAGAGTAAAAACATGCCTGTCTTCAAGTTCTTTGGCTCCTCCATATGTCCTCAGAAGGTAGGCCAGGAAGCTAAATGAATCCCAGTTTTAAAAATGAGAAAAGTACATTCTCTGGGGCTCAGAGAAATTAAACAAATTTCCAAAATTCATAGGATACCAAGAAATTCAGTTCTTGAAGCTACAGCTCACAAGTAGTAGTCAATCTTGCTTTGTTACGCTCTGATTTTCATGGGCAACATTCAATCATTTAAATTAACTCGGGAGGACAAAGATTTCACAAGGAGCCAGGGGAGGGAGGATCTCACAAGGTCTCAGGACCAATATTGATTGTAGAAAAGAGAAGAGAGAAAAAATGGGGGAAAGAAGTGGAAAGCACCCTGCCTTTTTCCCCCAGGGAAAGGAAATCTGATATTTTTTTGTACATGCTCCAAAAGAATGGATGCTGAGGAGAAAACTGACTCCAAGGCTGGTCATTGAGAAGGGGCACCATATCCCACCTGGCCAATTGCCTCTTACAGTACAGTTGACTGCCAAGATCCCTCAGAAAATTTGCCAGGTTAAGACACGAAGCTGTTAAAGAAGAAAGAGAAGGTGGGGAAGGAAGAGGAGAAGGAGAAGAGATGTGAATCAGGGCATCTAGAGCTTGTTCATCACAAAGCCCCGTGACACCAGCAATGCTCACACAAGCTATCACTTCTTAATTGCATTCAAAAGTGTCAGGCACAGGGAGTGATCTGTCAGCCTTATTACCTGTGCTGGGCAGCTATTGTGCAAGCCACACAGGGAGCCTGGGTGGTTTATCTGGAGTGTGGAAAACACAGAAAATATCAGCAGCTGACTGTAATTCTGGAGATGAATGGCTCAATGCACTACTTGCCTGAGTTTAACAGGAAAACAGAAACACAACAAATTATGTTCCAATTCATGTGTAGATTAGAAATAATAGAGAAAAGACTACAACGACAATGACAATGATGCTGGTTATCTGGAATTAACATAGATCTTTTTCTCCCAAAAAAGTCTGATGGATTTGGAAAGCCCAGAGTAGATATCTTAGAGCAAAGGGATCATGAAGAGGAAGAGGATAAAACATTGGTCTTAAGACACAAAGGAACAACAGGATTACAAATCCCCATAAACCAGAGTGAGAAAACCTTTTTGGTCCCTTGGGTTTCCATAGCCACCATCTAACCACCCTTTCTGAATGGAGTTTCATTGGATCACAATTCAGTTCTGCTCCTCAGCTCTCTACCCCAGGCAGAACAGAGACGCCCTTCACATGCAATCTGTGAACCCTGAGCTGATACAGGGGGAATCCAGAGCAGATTCCTGCAGATGTGTGTTTTCTCCCTTCGAGGAAGCCCCTTTATTTTCCTACGATTGTGTCTGATGAGGGGAAATACGGAAGTAAATGGCACAGAAGCCAATCTGAATCCTGGCTTGCAGGCTTGTTGTTTATTGGGTCCTAGACTACCTGCCCTGGGACCTGTGTAATGATGGAGCAATTATCCTGTGTTCCTCAGGGAAAGGAGGAGGTCCAGGGGTATATTATGTCTTGCTGTTTAAGTTTACAAAAACTGTAAATTCAGAGTCATAACTGCAGCATTAAGAAGTGGGGCAATTATACGCATTTCACTAAGAATTCAATTGTCATTTTGTCTTGGATCAGCATTTCTCAAAATTTAATGGGCAAGTGCATCAACTGGAGACCTTGCTGCAAAGCCCAAATTCTGATTCAAGAATGGGTAGCACCTAAATTTCTACATTTCTTCTTTTCTTATCAGTTAAGTTTTATTTTTATTTTTAAACACATTTATTGAGGTACAACTAACATAAAAAATGTACATTTAATATGTAAAGCTTGATGTTGGGTTTTGTTTTGTTTTGTTTTGTTTTGTTTTGCAGTTAATGTTTTTTATTATTGACATAGAATTTCCACTCAATAAAATGAATGGGCTTCAATTACACAGCTAAGGAGTTTTGACAAATGAGTACAACTGTGCACACACAAAACATGGAACATCCCCATCACATCAGAAAGTTCCCATCTGCCCCTTTTCAGTCTGTATCTCCTACCAGAGACCACCCCAGTGTGATTTCTATGACCTCAGGCTACTTTCGCCTGCTCTGAAAGGTTGTAAAGGGAATCACAGAACGTGTTCTTCTGTGGGTGTCTTCCTGCACTCAGCATAATGTTTTCATCGATCCCTCCATTTTGCTGTGTGTGTCCATAGTCTGCTCCTTTTTTACTACTCGGTATTATTTTATTGTATGAATATACCAAAATTTAGTCTTCCTATTTGTAGACATTTGAATTGTTTTTAATGTTTGCCTATTGTAGTAGACTGTTCTGCATGGCGTGGGCCCAGCTCCCACTTGGAGATGCACAGGACCCATGCCCACGGATAGTCTGCCCCGTGGGGAATCAGGCCTGCAATGTACCTAGGCCACCATGAGTCTTGCTTTTTGCTAAAACTCCCTCACCCTGAATTGAGGACATTCACTGCAAAGCAACTTCCTAAAATCCATGCTAAACCTTCCAAGGATGAGTGTAACGGGTCCAACCACTTTTGCCTTTTCATTTGCAAATATCCCTCTTCTGTGATGTGATTAGCAGCATTGGCTCCTTTGTTTTCTGTAAAAGGTAACCACTTAAACCATCCTGTGCATAGTTAATGAGGACCTTCTTGTAATGTGTTGAATAAGACAATAAAAGCTCATTAGAGTGAGGGCTGAGGCTTTTGCTCCCCTTGAGAGAAAAGCCATGCCTTTCCTTTTCCTCCACCTGATCGATAATCTATGTAAATGTCTCATTTTCATCCATAATGACTCCACCCACGAGCCGGGACCGCATCAGCTATTATGAGTTAAATTTCTACTAATATTGTTATTGATGTATAATTGATATATAACATTATATTAGTTTCAGGTGTACAACATAATGATTCAATATTTGTATGTATTTTGAAATGGTCACCAAAATAAGCTAATTAACATCTGTTACCATATATAGTTACAAAATTTATTTTTCTTGCAACTTGGTGTTCCAACACATATACCTTGTGAAATGATCACCACAATCGAACTAATTAATGTATCCATTTCCTCCACAGAGTTGCCATTTTCTTTTTAATTTTTTTGTAGCAAGAAAACAAGATATACCACCTTAGCAAATTTCAAGTATATAGTACAGTATTGTTAACTTATATGCTGTGCATTAAATCTCAAAAACTTTATCATCTTGCATAACTGGAACTTTGTACCCTTTGACCAATACTACCCCATTCCCCTCTCCCCATCCCCCAAAGTCCCTGACAAACATCATACTTTCTGTTTCTATGAGTTTAACCATTTTAAATTCTACATATTAAGGGAGATCACACAATATGTGTCTTTCTGAGTCCAACATTTCACTTAGCATAGGGTTTGTCTGTGTTGTTGCAATGGATGGATTGCACTGAAATTATTCTTTTAAGCAATGACATTTATTCCTTAAATGGCAGGATTTCCTTCTTTTTTAAAGGCTGAATAATATGTGTGTGGGGTGTAGACAGAGGGAGTGAGGGATGAGAAAGAAAGGCAGAGAGGAGAGAGAGGGATGCAAACAAAGCAAAATGGCAACAGCTCCTGGCTCCAGTGGTGTATATACACCAGTTTGTCCTTATCCATTCATCCCCTGGCAGACATCCGGGGGGTTCCCATATCTTGGCCACAGTGAATAGTGCTGCCGTCAACAATGCTGCTCATCTCAGACCACATTTTGTGTGCCAAGGTTCCCGTGCACAGTAGCTGGGATAAAATTCAATTACACAGTCACTGTTTACAAGAGAGCTGTGTGAGTCTCTTTTCCTTCTCAAGAAATTGTTTTCCCAACTTTATTATGAACATGAAACATACACAAAAGTTGGAATAATAATAACAAGAACCTATATACCCACCAACTAGAGTTAAGAATTGTTAACATTTTGCCATTCTGCCTCTCCCTTTCTCACCCTCGAGTATATGTACATATATGTTCTCCAACCATGTAAAGGTACATATATAATGCTACTTCACATGTAAATACTTCATCATGAATCACCTAGGAGAATAATTTCCATGCAATTATTTTCCTTAAGCGAGTGAACAATAACTCTAATTCTGTAACATTGACTAATAACCAGAACATTATCAAATGTACCCAACTGTTCCCAAAATGCCTTTTATAACTACTTTAGAAAAATCCATTCAAGGTTAAGGCATTGTTTGGTTGCTACAGAACAGTCTCTAAACTTTTTCTTTTTTAAACTTTCCCATGACATTGACCTTTTTGAAAAGTACAAAAAGCTGTCTTTGAGGATGACTCAGAGGCTATATTTGTCTAATTGTTTTCTCATGGAGTACTTGAATTTTGTCTTCAACTAAAAAGACACTTGAAGAATCCATTCAAGTTAAACATTTTCAACAAGTGAAACATTTGGGGCAAGTATATCTGATAGGTGTTGCATAATCACGTGGTATCACATCAAGAAGTTCAGAGAGTCATATCACCCCACTGTTAGTGATGTTGACTTTGCTAATTTGGTTGCAATAATAACCCAGATGTCTCTATTACAAAAGTACCATTTTTCCTTAACAATTTGGCAGTCAATAGTGACCAAAATAATAGTTGGTGAGGCGATAGATCAGCCATTTGTAGATGTTCTGCTTCCAAACAACATTTCACCTCCTGGCTCTAGCTTCCATTGCTCAAGCTTACTTGAATCAGAAAATCAGTTATCTCATTGGGAATGAAAATGTGATTTCCTAATTCTGTCATTCTTTCAACATTTAGTAACTAGCTTTCCCTACCCCTCCTCTCTTCCCTACTCCACAGCCCCATCATAACAAACTCATGACACATTGTTTATTTAATGAATCACAGTCCATCATAGTTATTAGTTTTTGATTATCAAATTGACCCAAATTTCTCCTATGAAACATAATCTCATTCATCTTTGAGTGTTTCCTTATTTTCTGGCATGAGATGTCCCAGGCCTGCCATGTCTCCAAGGAGCCCTGGTTGCCTCTGCTAGAGTGATATTTATAATTGTGATCTAGCAGCTAGATGTGTTCATTGCTCCTCATGCGTCATTGTTGCCAAGCATATTCAATGACAGGGTTGGGAAATGTGTTATTCTAATTGAAAGTTCACATTGATATTTATCATTTTAAGTTAAATCACAGACTTTTAACTTTATATGTTATTCCCTTATAAAACCTTAAAATATTCATTTGCTTTACCTTACAATATATAAAAAAAGTCAAAATCACAATTGTTACTGCTAACAATAACTATTATGTGAAGTTTAATAAATTTCTTTGCAGTATTTTATTTTTTTAATCTTAAAATATGTGCTACTAAGAGTGTGCAAAGTAGTGGGTACAAAAGTTACTTGAAATAATTATTTTCCCTATCATTTTGACGTAGACTCATATTTTTTTATATAGGTTCAACTTTAGTTAAGCTTTTGCATATGTAAATTGTGTGGCTTAAAAGTCAAATGATTTTCAGAGAAGTCTCAGCCCATTTCCATCCCCTTTACCTCAACCCCCACCTCCTATTGGTTACCATTATAATTAGTTTCTACTGTTACTTATTTTTGGCAAAAAAAGAGTAAATTTATCTATTTATCCTTATTTCCCCTACTTTATTACACAAAAGTTGCATACTATATAGTCTGCTCTATGACTTGCTTTTTCCCCTTAATTAGATATCATAGAAATCACTAGATATCATTTTATAAAGATCCTTTTTATTCTATCTTAACAGCTGCATAGCATTCCATTTTGGTGACACACCAGAATATGTTCCAATTGATCTCTCTTGAAAGACATTTGGGTTGTTTCCAATTTCCACTGCAGTGAATAACTTCCTACATAGTTCTTTATATTAGTTGAGAAGTATCATCAGGATAAATTCATAGACTCAGATAAAAGAATAACTATACGGGCAGTTTTATCAGATATCGTCAAATCCTTCACTGCAGGAGCTGCATCTTTTCTGATTACCACCTGCCTTGGACAAGTGCCTGTTTCTCTACGGTCTTGTCAACACACTAGGGTGTAAACGTTTGAATATTTTAAAGTATGGTAGATGAGAAATGGTATCTCAATGAATTTTTATTTCCTTTACTCGTATTAATAAGGTTAAGGTCTTTTTATATGGTTAACAGCAACTTGTCATTGCTTTATCTATAAAATGTCTATTTATGTCTTTTGTGCTTTTTTTCTATCATGAAGTTGGTCTTTTTTTCTTCTAGCTACTATTGCTGTATGGATGGCAGACAATGTAGATTCTAAGGCAAAAAGATATCAGAAAGGCAAAAGGGATATTTCTTAACAGTGGTCGGTCCATTTTACCTTGGAAAATATGACCATTCTGAATCTATATTCACACAAAAATATAATATAAAAATAAATAAAGCAAAAACAACTGGCTCAAGTAGTTACAACAATGTGAGTGAGAAATTTTAACCCGCTTTTCTCTGTAAGTGATAAAAAAAAAAAGTCACTGGAAATGTAAAGGGTTTAAATGCCATTATTACTAACCATGATCTGATAGATATAAAACCTTTGTAGAATACACATTTTTATATCAAATGGGGAGAAACTCCTAAAGGATTATATACCACATGATACTCTCCTCATAGAATATAAAATTACTAAAAGATATAAAATTTTAATATATATATAGAAGCAATAGTACTATCTTAAAAGGAAGAAAAGGATATGGGATTCGGGATAATGGTCACTTTAAATTCAGGGGAAAAGGGAGATAGGATAAAGGAGACATATGTTTAGATGAACAGAGTCAACATCTTAGCTTTCATTTTGGATGGTGGTTTTATAAATGTTCTTTACATTAAATAAGTAATTAAATAAACAAATGTGAGCTGATGGTATGTCATGAACCAAACACTGATTAATCCACTTTTATGCATCTGAGATCTAGAGAAAATAAACAGAAGAAATTAGCTTTCAATATGAAAGCTAATAAAAGAACAACACCCAAAGAAAAGAGGATAAAAATAGGCATTAATGAAATCAAATAATAACAAAATGAAAACAGTAGAAACAATCAATGAGAAAGAAAACCTTGTTCTCTGAAAAAATCAATAGCAGAAAAAATCCTTTGCAGAATATAAGCAAGAAAATAAGAAAAAGGGTTAATAATGTGCCAGGATATATATTAAATATGCAATAAATGTCCATGAGTCATGTGTATAAGTTCTTTGGCTACTCAATTTCTTATACTGTACTTTACATCCCCATGGCTATTCTGAAACTATCTACTTGTACTTTTTAATTCCCTCTCCTCTTATAGGCATGGTCCATGGACATGAACAATGGTGGAGGGATAACCTAAGGGAGTAGGGGGTGTTGGGTGGAGAGGTTAAAAAGGGAGAAATCAGGACAACTGATTTTAATAGCATAATCAATAAAATATTAATTTTTAAAATATGCAATAAATTAGACTATATCTTACAAAAATACTATTCAAACTTTCTGGTCTACTGAATGCTATGATAGAGAAAGTTCTCAAAAAAGAAGATATTTTTCTGGAGTCAAAAATCATTAATTCTAGATCTATAGTTTACTAGCCATTTTTAAGTGGTTTCCAAATGTTCAGTCTATCTTTATAAGTATATTGTTCTTTATGCCTTGCTTTTTAAATCAGCCTTTATGGCAACGTGGAAGACCATGTATCAATTCTGAGTGCACAAGCATTTGATTTGCTCTCCAAGGGGATGGGGGGAAGAAGTTTGGGAATTTATCAGAGGAGTTTCAAATATTCCTTGTTATGGCATTTCCTTTTTCTTGTTTATAATGCTAACTGGAAGTTTAAATCATAATTGTTTTACCTCTGTCCATTACAATATGCTATTAAAAATCATCTTAATGAATCAGTATTATTGAACTATCTGGTAGTGACTGCTCAGACCCACTGCCTAACAGGCTCCATTTATGTCTTCTTTGATAAAAGTCCTCCGCATCTGCAAAGCAAAAGGGCAAACTGATTTATGAACAAGACTTATTGTCACAGTGGCAGATTTGTATAATGAGAAATATATTAAATCTAATGAAGGGAGAGCGTGCCTACGAAGTCAGCAAGTCTGCACTGTGATTAAGTGAGTCAATATCCCTCAATGGATTAATTTGGACAGTGCAGTGGGGTATGTAGCCACTGCCAGACTCTTTTGCTCTAATGACAAATGCTAAGCAATGCTGCATATTTGTGCATGTGTGTATTGCATTTTTAAGCCGTGATGATAAAGTAAGGTGCCACCCTCAGACCTCTACATTAACAAGATGAATCCCAAAGATGCAGACGTCCTACTGACAGAGAACTATGACGATCTATCAACAATGTCATCTTTTAATATCTGCTTATAGTAAAGCATTTACTAAAAAATAGACACACTCTTTTACCTTTTCACCTAAGACTAGCTTACTGTATCTGACAAACACTACGTGCAACCTGTGTTTATCCCCTCTCTGGTCTTCAGCAGGGCCCAAGTCAGACACAGGATGATGGATCACAGGTTCTGGTTTTCAAATAGAAGAATGCTAGTTATGATTTAATTGTCTACATTTACATACCTTGTACAATAAGCAATGTCATTTATGAGATTTGAAAGCAACACTGAACCTGTCAGGGCCCAGCGATTGCCTTTCTAAAGTTTGGAACAAGCCCAGGTTTCAGTTATTTCCCTCCATTGTGACTGCATAAAGCAAAATCCTGGAACCTTCAATTAGAGACAGTTCTATTCCGCATTAAAAAAAATAGCATGATTCCAACACACTACTCTTGGGATACACATGTGTGCTCAACCCATGTCATATCGACACAAACAGTTTCTTAGGCCCTCAGTGCCACACAGAGAAAACTTCAACATTCCATGAGTCTACTGGTAATAGATGAAACATATTAACATTTTTCCCTCCCTGTTATTTTCTTCTAAGAGAAAATATCTCAGGAGTCCCAGCCCCAGAATTAAATAACTATAAGAGAATAGCTACTTACTTGGAGTCCAGCAACCTTAATCAGGAGAGGTGGAATTTCCATTGCCTTGGGCATCCATTCTGATGACTCAAGGACCAACTCCAGGGTCTTCTCTTTATAATAACTGGAAGAAAGAAAATGTGACTTCTGCATGAGTCAGGTGGTAAAAAAAAAAGCCACATACACCGAAAAACGGGGGCTAAGAGTAGGTTTCAGCTTCTACTTTTGGATTGCCCTAGATTATTGGATACCTCCAGGCCCAATGCAAGCAACTGGCCTGTGTGATGTGGGGACTAAAGACAACTTACATCTGGGGACAAACAAGCTGAAGTTGGAGTTCCATTCTAAAGCATATGATCTATGTGACCGTAATTGTGTTCTCTGTTCTTTACAGAATTATTTTTTCCTAACCATGTCATCCTCTCTGAAAGACTCACACTAATATAATAAAACAAAAAAGACACTTTTATTTATTAATAATCCTTCCATGAGCTTTAAGGCAGTTGCTCCTTGTACTAAGGAAGCCTTTTAGGGGAGAAACGTGGTAGGTGAAGACGTGCAAACGGGACTGTAAGGGGGAAAAGAGATCAATGGCTATTGCTTTGCACAAGCAAGCTGTGATAAACTGAGAGGCCTTGGGAAAGATGGTGTAAAACACACCTTGGAACTTCAGCAGCTGAGTGTTAAGGCTGGTGTGGAAGGAGAAAGGAGAGTTTAGGAACAGGCAACTGGTGGCTGAGTACCACTACTTAGGTCTGTAAATCAAAGGGCCGCAGGACCATGAAGCCGTACGGAATCGCTGTGGGCTATTGCATGGCCCCCTCTGGCAGGACACTGCTCAGGGGCCAGACTGTTCACCTAGAAAAGTGATTTTTCCTGAGAGAATAGCTTGATATGAACAGAAATTTTCTTTATTTTTATTCACTTATGGAAACAGTAAATTCACTTCCAAATATTGGTGAACACAAGTTCAGATGCTGGCGGCTCCAAAACAACAATGCTTAGTTCCAGGGACTCAGACTTTTCTCGGAAACCAGATATAGCTCCTAACACATATAAATTATATAGCCCTTACCATGTACCAGACACTGTTCTACACAGTTTGCATACATTAACTCATTTATTCTTCACCAAAAATCATGAGGTACACATTGATGTTAACTCATTTAACAGGTGGAGAAAGCCCAGTATGTAAAGATTAGATAACTTGCCCCCAAACAAACTCTATTTAGCAGAATGGGATTCAAATCTAAGGAGTTTGACTCCCAAGTCTGTGCTCATAATACTAGACTAACCTGCCTTTCAATATCTATAATAACAGGGATAGAAAGGGAAATAGGTAAAAATACAGATTCAAACAAATACATATATACATAGGAAGAATTAGAATGTAGAGATTATATCTATATATCTATAGAGTATATCTATACAATATAATCTATATTGTATTTTATATTTGTCAAACCTTGGTTCTCAAATGTCTCCATTTTGAGCAATTCAGTTCTCAGCCAAGTTGTTCATGGAAAAATGTCTTGGCTGACAACAAAATCTCAGTTCTCAACCTGACAACCCTTTCGTGTTGACACCTATATGATTCGTCATGTGTCTCTCAGGTGACAAAAGGAGAGACATGTGCAAGTATGAGTCAGTTTACCACTAAGCCTCCAGCTGTTCACATCTCAGGAAATTGTGCTGTGAGGATTTTCATGTTTGGGGTCTGAAGTGAATTAATTCAATTTACATTATTTCTAATGGGAAAAAAATGATATGTTTCTTGAACAAATTGCTTCTCTTAACAGCTTTCCAGGATGAATTAATTTCATGAACCAATTGTCCCTGGACAGATACAGAAAGAGATATAGGTGTGAATACAGAAATATAGACATAGATCTCAGAGGACCGCTAGAGAAAAAAAAATATACACAAGTCAGCAAATAATAAGAACTGGAGAGAAAAGGATGCTGAGGAATGCAGAAAAAATTACTAATGGTTTCTTCATTCAAGAAACTTGGTTTTACATTTGAGAGTCATGTTTGTATTTGTTTTCATTCTTGTGCATATAAACATAAAAGAGTTCTTCAGGATATGAAGTTTGATAAGGTCCGATTATGTCTGGAAGTGGTAGAATTTGTGGAGAGGAGGATTAGGAAAGTTTCTGCCTCCAACCATGATGGAGTAACTGTTACCAGGCTTTCTCTCTTGCTGGAAACAACTAGAAAATTGGGCAAAATGTATGACACAAGAGTTTTCAGAAAGTGGACAAGGCAGCACAGAATGGTGGCCCTCAAGAGAATGCAAACAAAGTAGATTCTGCAATCACCCTAGTTTTCTCTCAAGAGGCATTTTTCAGTCTTTAACTCGGGGAAGGGCCTTCCGGACAGAGCATAGCAGCCTCATGGAACTGGGAAAATGAGGACAGGAGTCCAGGCACACTGCGGCAGCTGAGATTCCTGGGACACCGCACCGACAGGAAGGAAACTATGCAAAGGAAAGAGATGGAGAAAACTGCATAGGGGTCCTTGTAAGTCTCCTTCTGAATATTGAGCATGTGTAGGGTGAAACTCCATGAGGCAGGGCAAAGAACCACCATTCACGTTCTCATCAGCTGAAATTAAAAGGCTTCCTGGAACACCAGGGCATTCAGGAGAGCTCTCAGGCAGGTCTTCATAGTAGGGTTATACTACCCACACAGTAAACACTACACTTCAGCCTTTAATGACACTTACAAGGAAGTATAAGAAGTACTAGGTTGATCTTCAAATAATTAGATTGCCTACTAACATGAGTTATTTAAAGGAAAAGCCAAAACAATCCAGACCCTCAAAAACATAAAAATATTCAACAGTAATATTCAAAAATTACTATAACGCAAAACATAGCAGAAAATTTTAACCTGTAACAAGAAGAGAAACTGACCAACCAAAGTAGACCCAGAAATGAAAAGTGGTAATGAATTTAGCGTACAAGAGCTTTAAAATTATTACTAAAAATATGATCAAGAATAGAGAGAAAAACATATTTTATGGAAAAATAATACCATATTTATTTTTATTTTTTTATTTTGTTTATTTTTAGGGAGAGGGGAAGGGAGTGCAGAAGAGAGGAAGAGAAACATCAGTGTGTGGTTGCCTCTCATGTGGTCCCCACTGGGGATCTGGCCCACAACCCAGGCATGTGCTCTGACTGGGAATTGAACCAGTGACACTTTGGTTCTCAGCCCACACTCAATCCACTGAGCTACACCAGCCAAGCATATATTTTTAAAATGGAACTTCTACAGTTGAAAAAATGCAATGTCAGAAGTGATAAATTTTTTTGAATGAGATTTACAGCAGAGTAGACATGGCAGAAGATATCATCAATAAACCTAAACATATAACAATAAAAATGATCAAATTGACAGGAGAAAAAAGAACAAAATGAACAACCACACACACACACACACAAAACCTCAGTGAACTCTAGAACATTTAGTGTGTAACATGTATGTAACTGTCCCCAAGGAAGACAGAAAAGAGAGAGTGGGACAGAAAATAAATTAAAGGTCCAAATATTTTACAGATTTAAGGAAAGCTATTTGTGATAAAAACTTCCCAAGATGATAAACAAACCTCCAGCAAGATTAACACAAACCCATACAAAGGCACATAAAATCAAGTGACTGAAACCAATAATAAGAAAAAATTTATTAAAATCAGAGAGAAAAAATGAAATAAAGGAAGAAAATAAGAATTACCACCAAGTTCCTGTTGGAAAAAAAATGCAAGTAAAAAGAAAATGGAGTACCTTTAAAATGCTGAAAGAACAGGAAAAATATATTATCACTTGAGTATATCCAACAGAAACATACTGCCAAAAAAAAATGATTTTTCAGACAACCGAAAGCTGAGAAGAGTTGCCATCCTTAGCCCTGCTCTGTTGGAAATACGAAAGGAAGCTCTTCGGGCTGAAGGAAAATGACACCAAACACCAAACGGAAGCACGGATCTACACAAAGGAGTAACACTGAAATGCTAAATGTGAGAGTAAACATAAAAAGTTCGAATTCTCATTTAAAAACTATCTTTAAAACATAATGTAAAAGCAAAAATGTTAACATTATGTGGCACAGTCTGCAACAGACGTAGAAGAAAAATGTACAACAATATTTTGTGCAACAAAAGCCCAAAAGCCATATTCACAATGATTCCGTGCAAACTCTATGCAGTGGAGTATTAAAAATAAAAAGAAATAACTAACGCTATGCACAACATGTAAAATTTCAGAAAGCATTATGCTGAGGAAAGGAAGCCAAGAGAAAAGAGTATACACTGTACTAAAATCCTAAAATAGACTCATTTATAGTGGCAGGAAGCAAATCAGGGGTCATCTGGGGTTGACACTAGCATGGGGATTAACTGCAAAGTAGCCCCAGGGAGCATTTTGGAGGGAGTGAAAATGTTATATATTGATTTGAGTGGTAGTTACATAAATGCATACATTTATCAAAATTCATTGAACTGTACACTTAAAATGAGTTCAATCTACTATATATAAATAGCTCAATAATTTGTTTGTTTTTTTATAAGTTCCTGGAAGATCCTTTTGGCCCTTGTACCTCCATTTCTTCGGGGGGGGGGAGCTAATAAACAGAGACTGAATGACTGAGCAGACGCCTCACGGCCCCGTTAAGCACTGCTGAGAGTGGGGCTCAAAACCTTAATATAAAGCATATTGCTTTTTATAACCAGGCATGGAACAAGAGGACAAGGATAAAATGATCAAAGGTCCTGAAAAAATGAATTTATTCTCAAAGAAAAACAGAAATGTTGACAAGGCCTTGGGTTCTATTTTTAGGGTGGCAGGAAAGGGTTTTGTCATTGTTTTGGTGCAGGGGTGGAGAGGGTTGTTAGGCCACTTTCATACAAACTGTCTTCACCAATTAATTCCCCACATTGCCTCTTCCTCCCTGAGATCCCAAAAGATGCCATTGAAGGCATTCTTCCTACATAGAGTCCGCACACTTCACGTTCAGGGTCATTTATTTCTTGTTTTGAAATAAATTTCAAAAGAAGCCTTCTTGTGTGCTAAATAAAAGATTTGAGTATGGCATAATAATGTTTTCAATTTACTTTAAAATGATTCATCAAAAACAAATATACATATACTTATACACATATCTACACATGTGTGGAGACAAAGAGGGGTGGATAAAAATGGCAGAACAGTAACAATCTCTAGATCTGAAAATGGTTTTGAATAAAATACTGGATGTGGCTGAGGACCCTAGAAGAACAAAAAGAACTCGCAGAAGGCAATTTATTCCTTAGAGACCTAAGTTCATTGCAAATGAAGGAGGAGGGGGCACAGTGTGTAAGGGAAAGAGGTGGGGAGAGGAGGAGGAGGGGCAGGATAGGAAGAAAAATGGAGGGAGGCAGGCATACTCCCAGCAGAATGAGAAGGTCTCATTCTTCTTATGAGCATTTGCATTGTGCCCACAATTCTTCCTATACATAGTGGCCACAGACACCATGTGACTAGATAAAATTGCCTCTTTAACCAGAGGAGATGGGCCTGTCAACACTTAAATTGCAGAATCATCGAGGGACATCTCTGTGCTGCTGTTGGAGGTAACTAAAGAAAAATGCTTTGGTGTTTTTCCACGCTGAGTTGGAAAATGACTTGGAAAAGTGCATCTTTTTCTTGTCTTCCTCAAGTCATGGGACACCCCGGAGCTTCATGCAACAGCCTCACCACTGGTGTCACCAGCCCCTGCCTGGTACAGGGGTAATGGCCAGGCTTGCTGCAGGAAGGGTCCCCCATAGACCATCTCTGAACTTGTCCTGGCTGTGACCCAACCCCTTTCTTGGGAAACAAAATAAAATGAAGGAACATTCCTCTTAAACAGTAGTGTTGTTTGTGGAGAGCCTGGAAAATGAAGGCTAGAGAAGCCAAACTTTGATAAACTTAATTAAATTTCTAATGAAAACAGAGGCAGCCTGTAGTGATTACTCTCTGTAACGGAGACTAATATTCCAATTAGGCTAATTCATCCCCTGATGCTCTAAACATAGTTAGAGGCTTAATCTATATTTCTTCCTTCTTGTCAACAACAGATTTCCATCATTTTGGAAGCTCAGGTTTCAGTGTGAAAAGCAAGGGCTCCTGGTCTCCTCAGGGCGATTTGTGCATGGCTGAGGTCGGCCTGGGGCCTCCATTGCAGCATGGCTGGTTTCCTCCTGCTCCCTTCCCTGTGAGACCAGAACTTTTCTGCTCCTCTCAAATGCCCCATGTCAGATACATTCAATCTTGTTTTTTTTCCTCACTGCCTAGTTAATCCTCTTCCAAAATTTAAAAGCAAAATACATGTGAAAAATAAATCAAAATAAAATAAGTGCAAAAAATAAAAAGTAAAATAATACTTATGTAGCTGAGAAAGTGTTTCACTCCTTCTCCTGTCCTAAAGTGGAGACAAACAACTATAAATTATGGCTGATTGTTAACACAAGAGAGCCCACAGTACTCAGCACAAGCACACCCTCCCCTCACAGGGTGCCCAAGACACAGGCTTCCCTGTGGCAGACACCAAACAGGACACGGTGAGCCACAGAGCAAGGGATAGGCACAGAACCAGGCAGCCTGAGTTTGCTCCTCAGCTTCCCCACCTACACCAGCAGAAATTACTCCATGTTTTTGAGCCCATGTTTCCTCTTGTGTAAAATGAGAATAATAAACATTTTCTCAGATTCTGTTGTATATGTTAAATGAGACAAAAGAGCTCCTTTTTGTTGTTAATTACTACATGTCTGGGATATTGAAAAGCACTTTATTTATATTATTTCTTTTGATCCTGTCGAAGCCCCTTTGAGAAAGGAGATCACAGCCTCTGCAGGTTGCGGTGGGGGTGGTGGAGCAGGTACATCGCACAAGTCCACAAGCAGAGCCAAGATGAGATCTTCAGTCTGTTTCATTCCTGGGTCTGCTATCCCCTCAGCAAACACTTTACTGACCTGTTCTATTACAACAAAGGCCAAAAACTGCAGACTATTTTTAAAAGCAGTTTCCTTGTCATCAATTTCAGACATTTACTTGAACTAATCATTCTTTTAAAAAACTTGTCAAACAGGAATCTTCCTCGATATGCTTTAAGGAACACACAAAAGTCATATGTAATGAGCACATTGTTTATATGTCAATGGTATTACAAAGTGCTTGAAAATAGTTTGTTTTCTTAATTAAACAGGCTTCCTGCAATCTTCCTTACTTTATTGATTTACTTAATGAAGCTTTTTTTCATAGATAGTACAAACGTAAATTTCAGCTTGGCCCATGAACAAATTATCTTAAATTCTGAATCAGTGGGGCTTTAATTAATGAGGCTTTACTCTATAACACTAGTGAGGCACTAAGATTTATTATGTTAAAATAGTCACAACGCAAACAATTCTCCATGTCTGGCTAACAAAGACGGTCTTCCTTTGGTCAGTGGACAAGGAGTTACTTTCCTCCCACATCCACTCAGTTTAACTGAACTGGCTGCCTAATTGTCACATAAGGGCCTGAGACAGAATGCAAAAATACAGGAGACAGGAATTGAAGGAAATAAGGAATAAGAGAGGCCCTTTGAAAATAAAGGGTTAAAAGCAAAGCAGCACTAGGAGCTAAAACCTGACAAGTACTATGTCTGGGTCAGGGCCACAGGAAGAGGGACACAGCTGTGAGACAGTAGTTCTGGCCACAGTGTTAAGCACTCAAGTTAAAGCAAAATGTGGCGGGTCAGATCAGCAGGTGGTCAGAAGCCAAGGAGCAAGGCAAACAATAAAGTTGTTGAGATGTTAGTTGGAGTCAGTGAAGTTCTCAGCAGGACCAGAGAAGAGAGGTGGACATAGAAACCAGCTTCCTAGGGTAGCCCAGCTGCAGCAGCTCCCAAGATCGGCCAGCTGGGGGTTCCAGGGTTCTAAGCTATCAACCCCACTCAGGCACAACCGCCTTCTAGAGGACTTTATGAGGCACCTGGAGCAGATCCAAATGATCTGGACACCCAAGAACTCAGCCACTCACTTCTCACCTCTAGGACATTGTCTAAGGCCTGAGCAAGACCATTGGCCCAAGACATGATAGTAAGAGTTCAGTTACTTTAGAGAAGTAAAAAGCTACATAAAATGACAGACATTAATGCTAGTTAACCATTCATTGGCTGTTTTCTTTGTGCCCAGTAGTGTGCTAAGTATTTTATAAGCATAAATTAATCCTCAAAACCAGTATATTCAGAAAACATGCAACTTAGTCAATTTGTGAGCCTTTTGTTTACCATTCCTAAGAGTTCCGAGTAATATAAACTAGTAATTAAGAATTTTATGCAGTAAGCAGGCATAAGTAAGGTGCTCTCCCAACGCCTAGCCCAGTAAATACTACTAGGCCATTTTAGGTATGAAGATGCTGAAGCTTAGAAACTTCCAATAATTGTCACACTACCAGTAAGTGGCAAAGCTAGAATAGATCTAACTTGGAGGCTGGTGCCAGAGCCCACAGCGAAACATGTAGTGATGTGCTACTGGGGAGAGATAAGGAGTCTGCAAGTCAAGACCCTCAACCACAGTTAAGGAGCCAGTGAGCAACTACGAGCAGATACAGCAGACTTCAGGAATCTAGGGCATCGAGGGAAAACTATGCTGCCCTTAGACAACCATGCCAGGGAATCTTAAGTGACAGGCCATTAATTAACCAAAGTCAAAGGTTTGATTTAATCTGACAAAGCATTATTTGTCTCAAGGCAGGACCCCGTGTCTGCGTGAAGACAGACCAAGATTCTACGGATGAAGGAAGGAAGTGATCCCTGTGTCCAGTGTGTGCAGCTGATGACAGCTAGGGCAAAATGGGATTATGGGAAATCCAAACAGGTCATGCCAAAAAGCCTCATTCTACATGTGAAAAATGAGCTTCCACCACTGTAGTCTACAAAAATATCACCAGCCCCTAGGGTAATAAAATGCTTTACAAGAAGTAGTTTAAAGCAGTGGTCAAGAACTTCAGTTCCAATGTCCTCTGGCCTAGGGTGGAACCCTTGTTCAGCCAGTAGTTAGTCATCAGTTGTGTGATATTGGACAAGCAACTTAACCTCTTCAAGCTGTTTTTTATCTATAAAATAGTGCTACTAAAATAGTAGTTGACTTCATAAAGTTGTCATAAGGATCAAAATAAATCATGTATACAAAATGCTTAACCAAGAGCTTGCTTGGTACACAATGCTCATAAATGTTAGCTATTACTATTATTGATGCTTTTTAAAACTCTTTAACATTTACAGTTTCATCTGAATTGGGAAAGTCTGGTATCAGGGTCAGCATATAAACATGAGGGTATGCATAAACTATCAAAATTGTCTGGTCTCTGTTTCTGTTCTGTTCCTCTAATAAATGATATTTCCAATGGAGCTAGCAGGCCAGCAAAGACCTTGTCAGTGACCATCTACTGTTTCCTCTGCCCAAGGAGAAAAGGACAACAATAAGGACATTATTCACTGACCTTTGAAATTTTTCAACAACTAAGCACAATAACTTTATGTTCTGAATTATCTCTTGGTGTAGATGCTGGGTAAACACAAGGGAGAAAACCCAGGTTGCCCTTCAGAAATTCTGACTCCTTGCCTTCTCAGTAATTACAACTTAGCAGAATTTAGAATAACTCCCTTTCGTGTATCAGGTGACACTTACAAATAACTGACTCATGTCATTGCTGTTTTAAAGTAAACATGAACTGTCTCCCTAATATACTGTAAATTCCTTGAGGGCTAAAACTTTGACTTCTACTCTCTTCCCTTTCCCTAGAACATCTAGAAGAGTGTTGTATGCATAAAAGAGCAACCAATGAATATGCACTGATTCATTAATAGAGGCACTCAATATTTAGAAGAGATGTAATTTTGTCAAGGTGGAAGGGGATTTGTGAACCCTTTGTTTAACCCCTTCCTAAGAGTGTCAAGAAATTTGGATGTGTGATTAAGAATTTTCTGGGGTAAGGAGGAATAATTGGGAAGCTTTTCCAATGCTTAGCCCAGTTGCACTGGAGAGTAATGTACAGAGGATGCCTGGCCAGCATGACACTCTGCCCACAGGACTGCAACACTAAGGTCCTGACTCCCAGATAGTTATTTCTCTGTACCTCAGAGAAATCACCATCATGGCCAAGGAGAGAGAGTGGCACCCTTAAGTGCTTACCTGAAACCCAGTTCTAGGTGTCTCTCAGTACGAGATGTAAACGTCATAATCAGTAACTCAAAAGAAAAGAGAATTTCTTTGCCTGAATTTGGGTTTAGAAGAGCTGACTCAGTGCAGAAGAATGGGTAGGCACTGGGGACCTCTTCCGGGTGCCAACGTGACAATTTTATTACTTGTCCACTTACCGTGGACTATAGAAGAGTCTGGCACCAAAAGCAAAGTTCGAAATAAAATTGAACACCTGAGAGTCAAAATTTTTAAGAGAGCTGTTTGGCAACTTTTATTACTTGCTTGTCGACAGTGTAAACTTGGCTTGGCAAGTTGAAAAGCTATACCAAACCAACCCTACCTGTGGCAATTAGAAGCACTTAAGTAAGCTAATATAATCAATTATGTCTTTTCATTTGCCAGACAGCATTTACAGGATTTAACTTTTTGCTGCTATACTTCCCAAATTATGTTCAGGGGTTATTTGGAACCTAATATGAAAAAGTATTACAGTTACACTGACATTATCTATAATAATAGATAATGGGGAATACTGAATGCTCCGTTCATACTTTCCCCAATACCAACAACACCCTCTGTGTCCCATACTAGAGGTGAAATAATTGTATAGTGAAAAAGAAAAGTCATAGATGTTTATTTAATTTTCTTATTTTACAATATCATATCATCTTCTTTCCAGTTTCCCCACAAAGTTATCTAAAAATTAGTTACAATAATGATGGAATCCAAATACATAAAAACACTACTTAAAGAAAATACAAGGGAAAAAATGGAAGGGAGGGAAGGAGGAAGGAAGGAAGGAAGGCAGGGAGGGGGAGAGAGAGAGAGAGAGAGGGAGAGAGAGAGGGAGAAAGAAAGAAAGAAAGAAAGAAAGAAAGAAAGAAAGAAAGAAAGAAAGAAAGAAAGAAAGAAAGAAAGAAAGAAAGAAAATATCCTAGACATGGAATCGCTGGGTCATAAGGCAACTCTATTTATAATTTTTTAAGGTTTCTTTATACTGTTTTCCACAGTGGCTACACCAGCCCGCATTCCCACCAACAGTGCACTAGGGTTCCCTTTTCTCCAATCCTCCCAGCACTTGTTTGTTGATTTATTGATGAAAGCCATTCTAACCGGGGCAAGAAGATATCTTACTGTGGTTTTAATGTTCATTTCTCTGTTTATCAGTGATGTTGAGCATCTTTTCATATATCTATTGGCCTTTTCTATGTCTTCTTTGGATAAGTTCTATTCAAGTCCTTTGCCCATTTTTTAATTGGACTGTTTGCTTTTTTGGTGTTGAGTTTTGTAAGTTTTTGTAAATTTTGGATATTAACCCTCTATCAGATATATCAGTGAATATGTTCTCCCATTCAGTGGGTTGTCTTTTTATTTTGTTGATGGTTTCCTTTGCTGTGCAAAAACGTTTTAGTCTGATGTAGTCCCATTTGTTTATTTTTTTCTTTTGTTTCCCTTGCCTAAGGAGATATATAAGAAAATGTATTGCTATGAACAATATCCGAGATTCTACTGCCTATGTTTTCTTCTAGAAATTTTATGGTTTCAGGTTTAACATTTAAGTCTTTCATCCACTTTGAATTTATTCCTGTGTGTAACTATAATCAGTTTTCCAAATTACTTTTATTTTAATTTAAAACAGTCCTTTGTAAGTTTGATTACTGAGAGCCTGTCTCCCCGAATCACCTCACCTTCTGAATACACAGATTAAATCAAGCTTCAGAAACCAATGGTGGATCGCTATACAGCCCCCACAAAGTCAGGCTGAAGGAGTTCACTAGAAACCCCAGTAGGAACAGAGAGCAACTGAGAGCCTTGAGGAGCCTCTTGAATTCAGCAGGAAAATATAGATGTTTAACATAAGCTGTATACGATAAGACATATATACAATGCCATGGTCTGAATGTTTGTGTCCCCTCAAAATTTCATGTGCTAAAATCCTAATGCCCAAAAATGATAGTGTTAGTAACTGGGCTTTTGCAAAGATGCTTAGATCATGAGGAGGGAGCTTCATAAATGGTATTAGTGTCTTGTAACAGGCTCCTGAGAGCTCCCCAGTCCCTTCTACCATATGAGGGCACAGTAAGAAATAGCCAGTGATGAACCAGGAAGAGAGTTCTCACCACATGACTATACTGACACTTGACCTTGGACTTCCCAGCCTCCAAAAATGTGAAAAATAAATGATTGTTGCTTATAAGCTACCCAGTCTGTGATATTTTGCTATAGCAGATGAAACAAACTAAGACATATAATATACAGTATATATAACCTTTTTTGAAGATAATAGTAATCTGGATAGAATCTAAAAATTAAGAAAAACTATAAGAAAGAAAAAATAATCATTTGTTCAACCATAATCCCTATTAACATTTTTCTATGTAGATAGAATCTTTTTGTTATGTAGATATATATACACATATATATGTGCTTTTTAAAAAAACACATTGGAATCTGCTCTATATTTTTTTCTTAATAAAATATTATAAGCATTTCCCATAGCATTAAAAAATTCTTTGAGATCATTATTTTTAATGATCGCACAGTATTCTAGATATAGATGTACTATAATTTATTTAACCAACCTCTTATTGTTTGACATTTAGGTTGTTTCTACTACTTGCTATTATAAAAAAATTATCATGATAAATGCCATCGTGCATAAATCTCCAGGCACAGCCCTGATTATTGCCTTAAGATAAATTCCCAAGCATGGGATTACTGGGTCAAAGGGTAGGAATGTGTTTAAGGCCTTTGGTACATATTGCCAAAATGCTTTCCAAGAAGCTTGTTAAAATTTACAGGCCTACTAGCCACACGGAAAAGCACCAAAGAATTTTGGCTTTTATAACGAAAATCATTATTAAAAAGTAATTGTTAATTTGCTGAAACTATTCCATAGCTAAATTTATAGAACTTGTCCAGAAAATGAGATACATGTACATCTGTTTTCATGTAAAACAACAAAGTCCAAGCAGTACCTTGCAACTCATTTATTCTCTCAAGGGCTACGGATGGCAGAAACAAATCCAATGATAATATTCCCATTTTCCAAGTAGAGACACTGAAACCCAGAGGTGTAAATGGGCTTTGCTAAAATCACAGCAAATAGTAGAACGACCACAAAACTCCAATTTCTTTATTGTATCATCGTACTATCATATATTCTACTATACTTTTTTAAAAATTCAGAACCAATAACACAGCAGTACCTGTATTACACACATTCAACAAAGGAAGGTTTTGTCCAAGAGCTGGACAGCTAGCAGGAGCAGGGAGCCAGGAGAAGAATGTTCCAGCCAGGGCCTCTGAGGGATAGGTGGGTCTCAAGGCCCACATGCTCAGTGTCCATGGGCTTTGGAAGAGGTTACTGCTGCTATCTGGCCTGGGTTTGCAACTGTACAACCACACAGACCCCAAGTGCAGAGATCAGAGTTACTACTGGCCAGAAATTGCTGTCTAATTAGAAATAAGTGTGAGTTACCGGGAAGATCAGAGGGTGTTGATGAGTAAACTAGCTGGTCCCTTACAAGCTTAAGCACATTGCACCCTTAAGTATTATTACGGAAATCATCTTTGAGAGATGATTTATGATTAAAACCAAGTTTTCTTTTGACCTTTTGCTAAAAAATCATAGAATGGGTCATAATAAACCACTGTCCAGGCAACTGTAATCAGAACAATGTTTTGATTTGAAATAGCAATGGGAAAAGTCGTTTGATATTGCAAGATGGCCCATCCACATTGCCAGTGTAATAATACAGCTCTAATTTCAGAATCCAGAGGTTTTCAAACAACAGTTCGTGAAACTCTATGGTTTCAGAGAAACTTGCCAAAATTATAGCATAACAGCTTCTAGAAATGTCTGGTGTTTTTCATATAACAAATTTACATGAACGTATATCATAAAATACTCTATAGATTTGACATATTTGTGCTCATGTGTGTAAGTAATCTTATTTATATTGTAAAAACTCAGTGTAATTTCAGTGATTTTTTATTTGCGTCGCCTGTCACGGATGAGAGCCATGCACGGGAGATGCCTACTTTTAGAATACCTGTCAATCCCTCACCATACTGCAGTTGGAGCCTTAACTATTTTTACTGTTAGGTGGTGCAAAAAGATTAATAAACTTTATTCCCAATGTGGTATACATCCTTCGCTAATATTAGACCATTATTTTGGTTTCACATAATGTTTTTATTTTGAATTCATTCTTTTCTAATATTAATAGTTACACCTACTGGTTTTTGTCGTTATTTGCCGTTGCCTTGGGGGTTTATTATCTGTCTTTTACAGACTTTTATCAGGCCAATGTGCTCATCGGCCTGATAAAGCTTTGCCTATTGACTTATATTTAATCTATTGGTGTTATGCTATTTTAAACCTGCCTTTATTATATGATCTGAGACACTCTGTTTTAAGTTAATTTATTCCACTTAACCTTGATAAGAAATGAATGTAAGAAATGTGTTAAGTCAGTTTTTCAACATATTTTATGTTATTGTTTCTGTTTCTGTACTGTTATTTATTATCTTTTTCTTGTGTAATCTATATTTTCAGTGTTAATTTTTTGTTCCACTCTGATTATTTAAAAGATATACAAGATTCATGGTCAATCTCTTATCAAGTTATTTTGAACTTTAAGTTACATGCTTAACTTTATTTATTGACTTTTCAACTTTGTACAGTGTCTTTTGACCTCCACCTATTAGAGATGAGGAAACCAGTACCCTCTCTCGTACTTGTGGTTATGTTACTAGCCTTTTACACTGTCAAGATTTACATCAGTTACATGCACTCTGTTACCAAAACGTCTGTAGCTTCAAAAAAAACTCTATGTATTGAAATGGGTGCATTGCCTCCCTCAGACCTTTCATAATGTTGCTTTCCATTCCTGAATCCTTCATTTAATTTCATTGAGTGGGCTGCTGGATTCCATCGTGAAGTAATTGTTTCAAGAATGTTTATGAGTTTTACATTCTTCAGTTGCATGCATGTTTAAGAATACCTTTCTTTTCACCCAAAAATTGGTATGACAAATTGGTATGGAGTAAAATTCTCCTTTTTACCCCTAGAGAAATCTGTAAATTTTTACCCATCCTACTTTAACAGTAAATGATAGAGTGGAGTAAGCCGAAGTCAGCCTCACCACTTTCCCCTTGCTTTTCCTACCTATTTTCTATAGAAGTGGCCCCCAAATTGGTATGGAGTAAAATTCTCCTTTTTACCCCTAGAGAAATCTGTAAATTTTTACCCATCCTACTTTAACAGTAAATGATAGAGTGGAGTAAGCCGAAGTCAGCCTCACCACTTTCCCCTTGCTTTTCCTACCTATTTTCTATAGAAGTGGCCCCCATCCTTTGTGGCACTAGGGACTGGTTTCACAGAAGACAATTTTATCACAGATGGGCCTGGGAGGAGCGGTGGAGGGTGGAGCTTAGGTGGTAATAAGAGTGATGGGGAGCAGGATGAAGCTTCACTTGCCTTCCGCTCACCTCCTGCTGTGCGGCCCAGTTCCTAACAGGCGATGGACCAGTACTGGTCCGTGGCCCTGCTAGTTGGGGAACCCTGCTCTATAGAATTTCTCCTTCCCTTGAAGATTACCAAATTAATTGGACTACATCTCAATACTTATTATTCTATTTTATTTTTCTTCTCTTGAAACAGGGTGCTTTTTAGGACAACATATTCTTGAAAGTTTTATTAAATTTGTATATTTTCTCTCATTAAAAGTGTTGTGTACATAATGAATTCTACTTTATTTTGCATTGTCTGTTTTCCTTCTAGGGATCAGCTTTGTCTCTTGGCTCTTCTCCGTCTGGTTTATGTGACTTTCCCAAGCCCCTTCTCTGTATCCCGGACTCCATTTACCCTCCTTACAGCTTCTAACATGGGCCTTTATTCTGGTGAAATGTTTACGTTTATTTTCATTCCTTTCCTGAACTCTGCCATCCACTTTTCATGCTACTTTATGTTGCCTTTGATTTTTTTATTTCTTTTTATTTTAGGAGGTGTTTTCACAATTCAGAAGATTCTTTTTATTTTTATTTTATCTCTAGAATAAATAATAGCTATACAATCTTAAGCAGACCCATGCATAGGAAAACACTTTTCTCACTTCTGTAACAAAAGATAGTAATATCTCCCCATTTCTCCACCTAAGTCACAGATTTGTTGTGAATATCAAAATTATTTTTTTACGAAAATATTTCCTGAGCTATACATTACCCCACAAGCATGATGTCTTATCCAAAAATGGCACATCACAACACAGAGCAGCACATTTGTTTGTGAGCACTGCAGAAGCTACTATTAAAAATACAGCCGCTACTGGCCATCATTACTAAGAACTTATAATGTGCTAAACACCATATTTATCACATAGGTTAGGCCATTTAATCTTATTGATAATACAGTGAGATAAGTATTAGAATATATACAGTGTACGTTCTATTGATGGGATTACTGAGACTTAGAGAATTTAAGTAATTTGCCCAAAGTCACAGAGTTTGTAAACAATACAGCTGGGATCCAAATGAGTGTGTCTGATATCAAGTTCATGCTCTTTACTTCAGTAGAAGCACACATAAAGAGAAGCAAACAAAAAAATAATTTTTAAAAAATTCCATATCCATTAAAAACCGCTCTAGTAACCTCAACATTATTTACTCATTGGCATTTATTCATATATATTAGGGTGGCTTTTCAAAGACCATTTTTAGACCAGTTTTAGGTTCACAGAAAAATTGAGTGGCAGATGAGAGATTTCCCATGTATGTCCTTCCCCCACAAATTCACAGTCTTCCTCACTATCAGCACCTTGCACCAAGCTGTACGTTTGTTGCAATTGGTGAACCTACATTAACACATCCTTATCGCCAGAAGCACATAGTTTGCATGAGTTTTTCTAATTCTCCTTTTCCCTATTCTTCCATTTCCTGATTCATTCTATTTCTTTATCGACCCTCCTGTTGAGCACCCGGACTGAGAGACAAGAGTGGTAAAGGAATTAGTCCATAAAGGATTTCTCTCCCTCTACCTTCCTTGTCCTTCTGCTAACTACATACATTCTATTGAATAGCTACTTTTGTAGTTTGCTATTTCTTTTTAAATAGTATCTTGCCTAGACATGATGTTACCATTCTCAAAGGCTTTCCCACCCATTGTGTCATGCAGGTCCCTTAACACCTCACCGACAAGTTCAAGGAAGCTTGTTTCCCATGCCTTGAGCTCAGTAGTGAAGAACATCAGTTTTGGACACTAGTCTCTGCAGGCTGGCCATTCCTGTTCTTACAGAGAGTCGGTAATTCACCCACCAGCCTTAATTTATATGTCTCTAACTCACTAACAATGCAATTTTCAAAATGAGGTTTGCTATGACATGCCTAGCAACTACAATGCCTTATCAATCTTTTCCCACTTAGAACCTAGATTCTACACTGGGACCTGAGAGAGCCACATTCAGACACCCAGAGCAGTCCTTTGAACTCAGACATCAGAAACGTACTGACACTACAGTCTTGCGCCGTTCATGAAATACATCCATTGGCTTCATGTCACTTCACCTGGCAATGCCTTGGGAGAGGGCCTGGGTCTCCCTGCAGTGAGGCGAGCCCTGGGCTGCTGCTCTCCCACCTCACCTCGGAGGTGGCAGCCTCAGACTAACCCAGACTGGGGCCTCTGGCCACAGCTGTACATTATGCAGCACTAATGATGCAGTTAATTCCTACATTAGCTGACACATCATTCCTCAAAGTAAAAATTTCCAAGTTGAAACCATAAGGAAAAAAAGAAGTTGAAAAGGCAAAGCTGAGGGTCTGTGAACAAGGACTACATAAGGAGTGTTCATTCATTCCCAGATTCTGCTTATTATATTGACAAATACACTTCTTTAATCTCTCCCTACCAGACCTCGCACACAGTGGCCAAGAGGCTATTTATTAAGAGTTTCTTTTTTTTTTTTTCATCCATTGGTTGTGAGAAAGGTTATGGGTACAAATACCTCACAGCCAGTATTAAAAGGACATACTGGCAGAAAAAAAAATTATATAGTCAGTCTTGCTAAATTAGTTTATCTAAAATTGTATGTGTGAGTGATTTTAATCAAAATCTAATTTCCCCTCTTTTTAGAGTAACTGAAATGAGATTTTTCTAATTTACTTTTTGCGGTTCAAGTTTCTCATAATTCTTCTATGGTCGTGACAGCACCGTGAACGTGTCTGGTGCTACAAAGCATTAAAAAAATTAGATTTTCAAATTGATGTGCTAAATTAAAAATGTTTAATGTTTCTCATCAAAAGGCACAGGAGTATGCAAGGGGCTCCAGTAAAGTTAAAGGCACAACATTTTTTTTCCAACTGTTTCTTTAATTCACAACCCAGGGCAGCTGTACTGTGAAAATTAACAAGCTGTAAGTACAGGAACTCTCGTGAGCTGTGTCCTCTAAGAAGCTTCCTTTTAATTTCCTTCCATCCCTTGACATGGTGACCTTAAGGATGTCATAATAAAAATGGATGATGTTGCCTTGGGTTAGTTTTCTGTTCATTCGCTTGCTGTTGCATATGATGTGGTTTTTGATTTTGGGTTTTTTTTTTTCCTTCTGCCCCAGTTGGAGTTTCCAGATGTTATTAAGGCTTGTGAGCCTCTGAGTAATTGTAACTCTCAGGCTTGACTACCTAATTCCAATGATTTAGAAAATCATATTACTTCTGTAAATTGGCTCCAGTTGTTATATTAAAATCCAAGCTTCTGCCCTCAGTCGATGTCTGCTGCCTAGTGGGGCCACGGTTCAGCATATCCTAGGAGCCGGGCATCCAGACTTTGGAAGATGCCTCAGCAGGTGAAAAGGCTTGCAAAGGGTTTTGGATATGCAGCCTGCTACTCAGCCTTTGCAAATGCATTAGATTCTCCCCAAGTAGTATGTGGGAGTTCAGGATCACGTCTTGCTATGAAATGGAAGTCTGTTTATTTTGAAGTGATGATGGGTAAGATCCAGTTCTCCGACACCACAGCCTTCTCTGCACTTATCAAACCCAGGCACAATTCCAACTAGGAGCAGGGCAGCGGCTTCTATAAGGCCCCTCTTCCCATAACTAGCCCTGTTATGGATTACGCAAAAAACTGGGTCTTCAGAGAGAGGAATGGATTTCCCGAAGGCCCCACAGTAATTCCCTGCAGAGCCAGGCTGAAGACCTAGCTAACCTGGTGTCCGGTCAAATGCTCTGTCCCCGCCATGGAAACACTCTCTTGTCTCAGTGAAGGGAAGAGTCTCTTGGTGCCTTGTTTAGTTCACAGCAGAGCCCTCAGCCCCACCCCACACACAGGTGTGCATACGAATATCACCGTGGGGTGCTCAGTGACCTCAGCCCTCTCTCTAGATCAGGAATAGAAAGAATGGAGAAGGCAGGAACCATGGTTCCTTCACAGCCCCTCAATGACCAAAGCCTTCAACACATTTTTCACTGAGAATTTAGATCATCTGTCTCTTCTCTCTCTCCCATTCACAATTCATTAAACCTCAGCAATTTCTCATACCTTTTCCCCAGATCACTTCTCTCCCTTAGGTGAAACAGAACGCCAATGGACTCACCAGATAAGCAAAACCCTGCTATATACAACTACCCAAAACATTAACTGTCTGGGTAATAAGGGCTTAATCCATCACAAAGTAGATGTCTCCAGAAAGCATGTGCCTATAAACTCCAATGGTGGAGATGCTGGTGCTACAGGCTAGGGAAAAACAACTGAAAGTCATCCTGGCCTTGAGATGCCTTGGGGCACGCCTCACAGGCAGCAGGTTTGGCTGCTCTTCTAGGCCAACAGGTAACACAGCAGGTCAGATGCTCATCTGCCGCCTCTTTCTAACAGCATCGGGAGCAATGCAGTTGTATGGAGAGATCAGTACAGACTGAATCTTCATGCGGGTGGTCAACACACCCCAATCCATTGGGCTGTTTTCCTTCATGCTGATGGGACCCTAGCCAGATCCTCCCCCTCCCCAACCCACTCCCAACAACTTTGTTTAATCTTTGTTTTTAAAGAATTCCATTATTCTTTCTCCCTACTCTCTTACTGTAGGATTCTCAATGTATTGTTAGGCAATTTTGTGCTTTGTAATAATTCTGGAAATTGTTTCTTTTGTGGAAGCTACAATTAAGCCAAGTAATATTGTCTTGAGGTCATTTCTCCTCTGGAATAACTTAAGCCTAATGAAAAGTTCGTGCCTTTCGCTGTCACCAGTGCTGAGAAGGTGATAGCTTCTGCAGTGTGCATTGGATATTGAAGCCGGAGGACAAAGGAAAAGTCGGTTCCCCTAGACAATGCAATATAATTATGAAGGAGTCTCCTCTACTAGGTGGCAAGCAAGCTGCTCAGATTATGGCCGTTTCTCATTTATCTTTGCTCATTCCCCTATAGTTTATTCATGATAAGGATTCAGTAAATAGTTAATGACTTAATGAAGAATTCAAAAGCACGGTTGTCAGTGGCCATTAGTTATCTCCTAAGCTGCAATGCTTTGTGCTATAGAGACTGGTGTTTTGTGAGTTGTACAGAGGGGCTCTGGAGTTGAAAAGTCCTATTCGATGAGGTGAGAAGAGGTCCCATGTTCTAGTAGGTACTAAGATAGGAAGGAGCATAAGAGCACAGGAGCAGAAGGAATGACCAGTGACTCACGGAGTAAAAGAGATTCAACTCCAAAGAATCTTTTGAAGCTTTTAACTTAAGCTTCAACTTCACACTGAGTCATGTCATTGATTCAGAAAGAAGTAAAACTTCTGAATCAATGATGTGAACAGGAAAACACATCCTGCAGAGTTCAGGATTCCAGGGCTGAGTAATGATGCTTATATAGGAGGAACATGCATCCAGGAAAATCTTGTAAATACCAACTCATCATCATTCAAAACATCATTTATCTCACATACCTTTAAGCATTGAGACTGGAGGAAAATAAAAGTTCACTTTTACCTTTGCACCAACAAAACTACACAGAGTATCATGTACCTAAGAGGCTGGTGACAAAGGTACTTGTGAAACTGTTCAAGGAAACAAACTGTTTTTAAGACTTTAGAAGCTCACGCTGATGTATAAATAATAAAAGCTAATTACTTATCATTCTGATACATTCACACAAAGATCTATATTTGGCAAAACATCTTGGCAGCATTTTGTTAGCCTAGCATATTTACTGTGCCCATTCAAGAGTAATAAAAAATGGTATTTCTGAAAAAGTATCCCATAATTCAAACTATTCACTGCCCCTCTGTGAGCACAAACCAGGGAGATTTCACTGTAAATCTTGAGGAAATTCTCTGCCTTAGAAAGTGCTCATGACCAGTGCTTTGCATGGTGTGAAGTACCGGAGCTGAGAAGTGCTAATGAGTCCCAGAGTTTTAGACCATTGGAGCCAGATGAGCAAACTCTGGTCACTCGCTCCCACCCCCAGTGCTACTGAAGAAGTCATCTCAAAGAAGTCAAATAGTTTGAAAGCCAAACAAACAATAAATTGTAGAGTTGGGACTTGAACCCCTGTGCCTCCCACTGCCCTGAACTACTATTTAGAAGACCGCAGTTCCAGGGCTTTATGCTGCTATCTTTTAATCTGCAACAATGACTCTGGAATAACAGAAGGCTGCTGTGGAACAGAGATTCCCACTGATTGCAGTACCCTGAGTGCACAATGACATTGCCTGCCCCTGCTCTCTTCTTCCATAGAACAGCTAGACATAGTGTATTCCTCCTTTTCTAAAACATAATGTATGCTTCTCTACTCGCCATGCGCCTGCTTTGTGGATGGGTCCAATATACAGAGAAGGATTCCAATTTTTTTCTTGATAGTTACAAGGGGACATAATGTGTTCTTTTCCACCTTAGCCCCAAAGCAATTTGTTGACAAGTCCAGAATAGACCCCTGTGGTAAAGTTAAATGCAAAGACTCTCTGGGTAGCAGGCGGTTCCCTTTCAATGACAGCTTCACTGGTGCAGTGCTGAGCAGAGCACCTGCATTTCTCTCTGCTGTTTGCATTGGGTGGGCAGCCAGCACAAACCTGCCTTGGTGGCATTTCAGGTCAGGTGTTATATCAGGACTTCCCCACACAGCCTGTGCAAGGAGAGTGGGCTGCATCATGCATGCTTGTAACTAGATTGAAAAAGAAGGAATCTAAAGGAAGGAGGCACTTTGGGGACTGTGGCCCAATGATAAAGCCTGTAAGGTGGCAAAAGAGACCAAAGTATGGCCCATCTACATGCGCGGCATTAAAAAAGAAAATATTCTGTGGGGTGATGGGATGAATAGAGAACCAATGGAATCGTGTTTAAGGCTATAGAGACCCTCGCCTTGTCATTCCATCCCTCAGGAGATTTGTACCATTAAGCTCCTTCCAGCAGCAAAGTACCCGCTAGGAAGTAGGTGAGAAAATAAAAGCTAATACACCCTAGGTTCTATTTTCAGTAAATTTAAAATCTGGCAGAGTAGGAAAGATATATACAAATAACTTCTAAGCACAGTAAAATATGACCTAAAAACAGAGTCCTTTTCTAATTTGAAGGCAGCAGAGGGTATTTTTCCTGATTTGGGGTAATAGGAAAGACTTAAAGAAAAAAAGTGAGTTTGCTTAAGGAGTAGAATTCCTATAGATCAGAGGAAATAAAGGCATTTTCTAAATTTAGTGACCAGAGTACACCAAAGAAGAGCACAGGCCACGGAGTACCAGGAGAGAAAGAGGACCTTACTCTAACCAGAACAAGGCTGTCTGTAGGAGAGTCATAAAGTTCAGTCTGAAAACAGAGGCTTGGCCAAGATGGGAGGTGCCTTGTGTATTTAAATGAGAAGCATTTTCTTTCATTGGGAGATACTGAAGGTTTTGATCGAAAGAGTGATGGCATTGTCTAAACTTCCACCAAGACTAGCAAAGGAGTAAGGAAGGAATGAGACAAAAGGGAAGGAAAAGATAAAGAAGAATGAGATAAGGGGGAAAGGAGATTGAGGAGGGTGGGGTTCATGATGAAAAAGGGGGAAAAGATAGGAGAGAGGTGTCAAAGGTGATAACGATGTCGAGCTAACCTGAGACAGTGGGAAGACAGATGCATAAGAGCATAGATGAAAGTCATCTCAGAAAACGGCAGGCTCAAGAAGCAAGGGTTGCTGCAAAGCATTTAAGTCCAAAGGAAATAGCCAAAGACAGAAACGACTATGACACCAAAGTTCTAGAGTGGCAACCAGGCAGGATAAAATAGTTGGAGCTCAAACTGGCAGATAGAAGGAAAGGCCAAGAGAAGTACCCTGAGTCAACAAAAAGAGGGAAGGAGGGTCGCCATCATGGTATACAGACTCCAGTGTCTAATGACCTCACAATCGTTGGTTGGACAGACTGAAACAAAAGAGAGAGGAAAAAATAGAAAAGGAGAGTAAATTTAGTGACCTCCATTCACCAACTCCCTTAGTACCCAGGATGGAAGATAGGAAAACTTAAACCAGTCAACAGCAACGGTAGTGGAAAACAAACAGCCAAGTACAAAAAAGCAGCTCTTCGTGCAGCTTGTCAGCTCATTGGGCACAGGAGAAATGGGAGCAGGGAGACTACGGTCCACAAGGGCTGAGATGACACTGGTGACACTGATTTAAAACAATAAGCAGATCAACAATAAAAGCTAGTGTGTAAGAGGAAAATGACAAATTCGGTCTGAGTCATACTGAGTTTGAGAGGCCAGCACCATGTTCGGACGGTGACATCTGCCAAATGAAATTTATGAATTTAGCTTAGGAGAGGAAATGTGTACAAAAGATTTAGACATCAGGTGATAGCACCATTTTTTCCCCTTTCAGTTTATGCCCATTCCACAGGGCTTCCAACAGCAGAGTGTTGGGACAGAGCATCGGAGATTCACAGTCTCTGCGGTCCGTAAGAGCCGCTGTGAGGAAGGTCCAGGGAAGAATTTGCCATTTTCGGTGGAAAAGAAGTGGCGGTCCCTAGCTATGAAGACTGTACATCGAGTCTGGATTTGCTACACCTTGCTTTATAGTAAGACACGAACTGCTAAAAAATGAGGACGTTTTAGCTAACCCATGAAACAGATGTGAAGAGGAGCATTTTAAGAGGTGCAGTCTCTCTGAAAAATGGATCAGACTGTTGACCTGCAACACACTAGCTGTGTTTGTAAGTAAGCTTATGGCATGAATCCTTAACGCCTCTTCTCTGAAATACAAAATGTGACAATTGGGCATGTGTGTATTTTTTTTATTTGGGTATTATCCCAGTATCAAAACATATGTGATTTAGCTTGTTACCTGGTCTTAAATTCTGTGATTTTATTTAATTATTAATTGCTAGGTCATGACCTTGTCAGTACTTTCTGTTATAAAAGAGAAATGCAAACTTGACTTTAAGTCTATACTGATTCCCCTTTTATTTAAAGGGGGAGAAAACGTTATTTTTAGTCTTCGCCTTTACTTTGAAGGGAAAGTAAATTGCTTTTTTTCCATGAGTGATAAGAGGAAAACCTATGGTGTATACAGATTAAAGTACAAGAACTTCATTTTTTCCCTCTAGACCTGTACCCCAAAACTGAAATTTTTGTCTTAATAAATGTGCCACTGTCCTTAGACTGAATAAAAGGACAATATTTAAAATGGAATGTAATACTATGTGAGATAGAGTATAAGAAATCATTACCAGGTCATTCTGGAGCTTTGGCTAGCAGAGATGTGTTCAAAGATGGCCCACACTAGAAATTATATCAGTGAATCATTACATGAGTAGTGAAATGCTACTTGCCACTTAAAGCAGAGTGACTTAATTCCCAGGGCTTTGTGCTAGGGTGAGGAAAAAGCAATTAGCTGCTGAATATTTCAGTCTCAATTTGGTCACTTTTGGAATATCAGTGGTGTTACAAGTAAAGCAGAGATGTAAACTGGTGGTCTGGTCCAACTGACCACCAGACTTGGGTGCATGTGTTGGGGGACAGGGGGTTGGGGAATTGCTGTGCTGCTTTTAAACTGTTATGTAGAACTAAAGTATTCACATAAAAATCTATATTTCTGAATTCTTGGAAAAATAAGATTTAGACTTCAAAGGCATGCATACATTGGTTATGGTTGAAACCAGAAGTTGTGGAAAGAGACAAAAAAAAAAAAAAGTGACCGCAACTTCAAAGACTTCAGTCAGTACATGGGAACCACAGTGAAGTGACCGAAAGAGCGAGTGAATGAGGCTGTCCTGAAGGAGATTGTACCGTATAATGACATGCAACCAATCCAAGAACAGTTACTTCGAAATCTTAAAAGGACAGAATGATTCCTAAAATGGGCTATATTTCCTACTTCTGGAACAGTATGTATATATATAACTTATTATTGTTCGGTTACAGTCCTCTGCATTTTTTCCCCACCCCTCCCCGCCACCCCAGCCAAATCCACTTCCTTCCCTTGCTTCTACCCTCCCCCTTGGTTTTGTCCACGTGTCCTTTATAGTAGTTCCTGAAAACCCTTCCCCCTACTGTCCCCTCCCCACTCCCCTCTGACCGTTGTTAGATTGTTCTTACTTTCAATGTCTCCGGTTATATTTTGTTTGCTTTTTTCTTTTGTTGATTATGTACTTCTGGAACAGTTTGGGTACATAATATGATAAGCAAATCCTAGGTTGTTGAAAATAAGAATTGATTTTTATTAGATTTTAGAGCCGTGTCTAGGAAGGTACCGATGAGAGGAGGAGCAATGAAAAGGCAGACAGGTGGTGAATGTCCCCGTCCAGAGCATCGGATCCTTCTCCGTGGCCCCTGGGCAGAATGACGCACACTGTGCAGTGGACAAGTAGGAACGTTTCAGGCACAGAATGCCTGGACTTAGGTCTACGATTGAGAGTTTAAAGTCTTCGGGCTATTAAGAGCAGGAAAGTCTCCTGCTTATGTACCTAGGCATACCTGGACGCCTTCTGGTTACAATTTTCTTCCCCATTCAGTTTTTCGACAGGGAGAAGATACGCTGTCAAATGGAAATGAATATTTATTCCCTTTGGTCATTGTATTTCTCATTAGAAATTAATAAATTGCTATTATGTGTAACATATCAGTGTCTTATGAACTTTGTGTCCTATGTCTTCTAGCATGGCTGAGTTCAGTCATTTCTGGACACCAAAAAAAGATCAAGTACCTGGGTTTGCAGGGCTGAGAGCCAGAGGCTGGGCCATGGCAATGCAGCAAGTTCATGGCAGTCTGAAAGAGCTCTCAGGAGCCAGGCAGGTGACATCCTTTAATTAGGTGAGCCGCATGCCCTGTGCTGAACCACACCACGCATTTTTCAAAAATTAAATTGAAATTTAATAAATTTTAGCTAACTTTCCAAGATGAGAAATAAATGAAGTTTCAAACTGCCAATGAAAGTATTACAAACCTTTCTTTCCTGTAGTGACTGAAAGACAGTCATTGGCAGCTCAGGACGAAGGGCATGCTTCCTGGAGGTCGACGGCTCAGCTCCCCACTCAGCTCTGCCGCTAACCGGGGGCGCGACCTCGAGACAGTAACTTCACGTCTCCTTCGGTTACAGTGAACTGATGAGGCATTTAAATAGTATTAAACAACTTAAATTATTACCAAATTATTGTCATTAAATCTCTATGACTATTATTTATGGTGAGGTAAATAATAATATTTATTTCATAGAGTTCAACGAGTTAGTATCTGTAAATATCTCAAATAACAGCCACTCAAACTTTTAAAAACTGCCCCTACTAAGTGGTAACAAGGAGGCAGAGCAACTGGAGCCCTCATAGGTTACAGGTGGGAATGCAAAATAGTGGAACAACTTTGGAAAACACTTTGACAGCTTCTTATAAAATTAAAATTAACCAGATGACCCAGCAATCTCATTCCTAGTTATTTACACAAGAGAAATAAACAGGTTCGTATAAAAATCTGTATGCAAATATTTGTAGCTACTTTATTCAAAATTGCTAAAAACTGGAAACAACTCAAATGTTTTCAGCTGGTGAGTGGATAAACACACTGTAGTATATCCTTGTAATTGAATACTAGTCAGCAATAAAAAAAATAAAAAATAAACCCTACTGACCCACACAACAACATAAATCACAAGTGCATTATGCTAAGTGGAAGAAGCCAGACTCCAAGTCTGTCTATATACTGCATGATTGCAGTCACGAGGCACCAGGGAGCAGGCAAAGCTGCAGGGGCAGAACACAGCCCAGGGGCTTGCAGAGCCTAGACGCTGGTGTGGACTCACTGCAGAGGACTACAGGGGATTTATAAGGGGAGGGGTGATGAATCTGTTCTTGATGGCGTTGTTTACCACTACTGTATGTGTTAAAGAAAACTCATAGACCTGTACACCAAAAATAGCACATTTCGCCTCAATAAAAATGTACAGGGAGACAGATAGTCTGGGAAACAGAAAAAAAAAAAAAAACCCTATGTCAGGCATATATAATACAGTAAATGTGATAGAAATGTTTGTTAAATAAAAAATTAAACTTTCTTTCTTTGACATGTTTTGCGTAAAAATACAGCTCTCTGAAAAAAGGTTGGTAGTATTCTTATCTTTGTAGTCTTTACAAGAATAATAACTGGGGTAGATCGTTATATAAGTAATTCATGTTCCTATGGGGGCGTGTGGTGTCAGGGGGGATTTTTAAATGCACACAAGTAAAAGAAAGAAACAATCACACCAGTATGCAGCATTTACACATAGCCACAACTGAAAACTCACAGCCTGCCAGACTTTTTGTTAGAGATGAAAAAAATCATTTTAACAGAAAATAAATTAGGGAACAGCTTAAATCAGAAAATAACTTCATACAGTACATTCTCTTTCGGAAATTACTTCTTACCAATATATGCTGCAAAAGTATAAATCTGGGCCATCACTTTCAATGATTGTTGATCTATACTACCCAAGTCTCTGTTGTTAACATTTAATCTGACTCTAACTTTTGGTAGCATCAGCCAACCTGTGTGGAGCATCCTTGGTATATTCAACGCATCTTTATGCACACAACATTATTTCCTCGTTGTAAATTCCTAGAATTACTGTATTTTAAAATGTACATTACATGATTTTTCATTCATATCACCAAATTGCTCTTTAGAAGATTATATAAATAACCTATAGCAACCGTGAGTAATAATTGGGGCTGTGTTTTCAGTGGTCCTTTTTCTTCAAGATCTGACAGATCCCTTTTCTGAACCACTTCATAGATTGTAAATATGCATTTTTTAATTAAAAGATTATTAAACCCAAGGGAAAGTGGTAGCAGGAAAATGGTGACAACTGTACTTGAACAACAATAAAAAAATTAAAATTAAAAATTAAATTAAATTTAAAAACAGACAGATTATTAGGGCTACCTTAAACACCATGAAAATGTGCTAAATTTTTATTGGGTAGCAAGTGATGTAAAACATAACTAAGAAGGTAAATCATCTGAGCATCAAAAGTTACTTTTGGATTATTTAAGGTTATCACCTACATTACTGCTGGCTGCCTTTACCATATAGTTTAGGGAAGAGTAGCTTCATTTTGTAGATAAGGGTGTTCCTAGAAAAAAATGGTAGTGTTCTATTATGAGTGTCTCTAAAACAATCAATCATGACACTTTCCAATCTGGTTTTACTGGTTAGCATATTTCTAAACAGTCTTGAGTTACTCATCACAGTGGTCTTTGACTTTGGGGCAGGACCTTAAATCACTGACAAACTACTTTCCTCCAAGGAACAAAAATGTATATTGTCCACCTTTCTTTGGTGTATTTAAATCAAATATTTTTGGAAACCAATGAGGAAACACCACACATCACAATTTTCCTGAAGCTATAAAGAAACTAAAATCTGAATTTCATTCTGCACAAAAAAATTATTCTTTACTTTGTAAAACACTTATTTCATTCCCATACTCCAATGCCTTATTAAACCCAGACATGGTTTTGCAAGCCACCTCTGGACTTGTTTCCAGTAACAATTGGTCAAGACGAGAGAAAGTCAGTTGAATTTTCAACAGCCATAAACATCAGAAACATACTTAGCTCAGACAGGAAAACTGGGTCACTTCAGGAAAATGACCTGTGCAACTGCAATTTTCTAAGAATATATTACTTAAAAGATCTTGAATTGTTTTCCTTAAAACCTGAATGCTCTAAATAATTAGATTTTAATTCATCTGACGTTAATATAACTAAGAAGATTTATTTGTTAATTACCACACTGAGCTGGAAATAATAACCTGATAAGAATATTTGTGCAATACATTCATTAATTACATAACACAATCTGGTTTCTCAATTCGTGTACATTAACATCCAAATATGTACCAGGCATGGCTGTTAGATGATAGAGAAACCAACACGCTCCTGCAGTAAGTCACCATTGTCATGGAAGGGCGAGGCGCAGTCCCTTTGCTACAGAGGGACCTCATACTTGCTTGTGACAGAACAAAGACTACACTGAACATAAGGAGAACCTGTCTCTCCTGGCTGGTTCCTGGGCCCTATAGCATCATTGTACCTTGATCATTGGAATATTTTAACTCCATATACTCTGAGAAATTGACTTGAACTTAAATACACCAGCTGTTTAGAAAGTGACGGTGCCCATATGAGTGAATCATAATGGTAGACATCACTCAAATAATCAGAAAGGGTGATGTATCCTAATCGTTCAACTTTCTCCTGAGATGAGTGAGGGATGGATGACATTTGGATGGAGCCCATCACCTGTGAAAGAACCTAAAAATTCCAAAGCCGAAATCTCCTTTTTTGGGCCTCAGAAACTTTCCAGGCCTTTTGTGCCTCCCACGAGAGAAGCAATATCTTAAACTGCCTTCAGCTCTACGTTTGTTGGAATCAGCTGAGAAATCTGAAAGCAATGCACTGGGGATTGAAGGAAGAATCAATGACTGGGGCCGTGGAGAAAATGAGCGAGGGGTGTCTGGCCGTAAATTTCCTAGAACCAAATATGCAAGAAAAAATATCATTGCTTCATAATTACCATTTTCAATAGTTCAGTGTTTCATCTCAGCCTTCTGTTTTTTTTTTCCATCATAGTATATCTTTCTTAGACATTTATTCACAGAATGTTTGTCTCCAGACTCATGAAGTCTTAGAGCTGAGAGGTGTCTTGGCATTCACGTAAACAAAATTTTTCATTTTACAGGGTGTTCCAAGGGCCTGCGGGACTGATAGGACAAGTCATGGAGAGAAATGGGCAGCCCTCGGTCTCCCGAGTCCCCACCTAGGCCCTTCCAACAGTTCACATGACCTCTTTTTCACTGTTCCAGCTTTCAAGTCTGATGTTACTTGTAAAGTGTTAAGGGAAGGATACCTTCACTCCTCCAAAGATACTGCTGAGACTCCCCCAGAACGTCTCAACTGTGTTTTGAAAGTGGAAAAAAAAATTGACAATCTTCGTGAACATAGAAAAGTGACAAGGTCAGGCTCATGAGCAAAGAAAATGACTTCGGAAAAATATGCTTCCTGGGTCTAATTATATAATCTTACATCTGTTAAGATTCCCTGAACGAGATCACCTTCAAATTCCTACACTAAATCTTCAATTTCAAGCAGAAACAAGCTGTTGATGGTCATCAATATAATAACAAGGAATACTATTAGGATAAAATGGAACTTTGGGGAGTGACAATCTCACACTAAAAATGTTTACTCCCTGGGTCAGCACTCCTGGAAACTAGCTATTTACATAACCTAAAAATGCTTAAACTTTAAAAAAAGAAACAGCTAGAGATACATTCTTCCTACTTTTAATTGTACTGTGAAATTTAATACATATCTTGTGTATCGAATAACCCAAATGGTGTAAATCATGGAACCTGCCCCACAAATTTTAAGCCAGTATAGTAGATTAGTATAATATAGAACAAGTAGGTCTAACAGGGCTGTCCAACCTTTGGGTGTCTCTGGGCCACACTGGAGGAAGAAGAGTTGTCTTGGGCCACACATTAAATACACCAACACTAACAGAAACTGAGAAGCAAAAACAAAAAGGTTTTAAGTAAATTGATGGTTTTGTGTTGGGCCACATCCATAGCCATCCTAGGCCGTGTGCAGCCCCTGGGCCACAGGCTGGACACCACTGGTAGGATTTCCAAGAGGAAAGAGGGGTCTCTCTACTGAGGTGATAAGAAAATACTTCCAGGCAGAGGTAGCATTTATGCTGGGCCTTGAAGAATAAGATTTAGCCAAGAGACTGATGGATGCATCATTTCAGATAAAAGAAAGGGCCTGGTAACAGGAAATTATAGGGTTTACTTAACAACACATGAGTTTTCTTGATGACTTATTGTATGATGCTCAAATGTGCACAGTGGGGAAAAGATAGCAGTTAATATGAAGACACTTTGTGGAGGGTATTAAGTGTCAAACTTTGGAACTTTTTTGCTTTATTTCCTAATTAGGTGGGTATTTCAGGCCTTGGGAAGGTTAGGATACATTTATAGAACATTGGTTCTATTTACAAAGCTTTGCTCCAGTGGAGTTTGCATCCTGTTTGTAGTTTCATTACTTTATCGATTAGCTAACAATTACCTCATTATGTTTGGGTAGACAGGAATCAAGGAGCCTGCATTCTATTTTGGTGTTGTTGAAAACCGATCCAAAAACTTGTTTCCTATTATAAATATCCAAGACCTTAGTTAAAGGGTAAGTTTGGTCATCCTTACCTGGCCAAGAAGCTTTGAGAGTTAATAGATTAGGTTTCATCATTTAATTGAGCTTCCTTTATATATAACCTTCCCAATATTTTTGTGGTGGTCACTGTCACCACTTTAAACAATGACAATATGGTGTTCCAAATCCAGGATATTTGGAACCTCAGCCTGGAGTCTCAGAAGAAATTACCCCCTCAACTCAGAGCCTGAGGACTACTATGACCCTGAGTGGGGGCCAGACTTTTCTGAACATTTTCCTGGATCCCATCCTCTCTGGGATTTATCTGTTTTCCAGGGTGGTAAAGGACTGGCCAATACATCTGTGACATGTCACCATTTCTTTTGCCACTATGGTGAAATTCCTCATATGACTCAGTTATTGGCACATGTTATCTCCACACTAAACCACAGGAAATTCACCTCTTTATCATTCTGCCACATTCTGCCGCCCATCGGTCTGAACTCACCTGAACATGGACAAAAACGTCTCTGTCCTTCAGAATTGGTCCTAGACTGTGAGCCCCTTTGCTGAGAATTTCATGGCAATTCTATTCACCCCTCTTCCTCCTACATCAGTCTTCCTTAGCTCCCCAGCATATTATGCTGTTGAAGAAGCTGAAACTTCTGGAAAAACAAAGGTAAAAAGCCTCTCCAGGAGAACTGAGCAAATCATGGTCTACCCATTGCTAAAAAAGCCTTTGGCCCCTCAAGTTCAAATAGAATACAACTATTTAAGCTATATTTTCAAAGAAAGAGCAGCACTTTCTACCATGTTCTAATTATTCTTAGAAAAAGTCCACTCCTCCATGTCAATATCCAGTCTCATCTGCTTAGTTTTGTGCAATTTAATTTAAATGTTGGATATTACATAATAATGGGTAGAATGCTTAACTCTGTCCTGTACCAACTGCATTACATGTTAAATATCTCTAGTGTCAATTAATACAGTACCAAATACTGAGCAAGTTGCAAAGTAAGTATGAGATGACTTCTGTATCCTAAACTAGAGTAAAGACTCTATATTGTTTCCTCCCCAAATCAATGCTAGAATAATCTAGACAGTTATTTTCAACTCCAGGGGGCAAAGTAATAGCAGTTATCTTTATGGGTGTGTAATGTATACTATTGACAAAATTACCCTGTAATTGCTATGTGAAGTCAAGGTAATTACATAGCAATTGTCCTGTAATTATTGGATTCTGTATCTGATTTATAAACTGCAATATGAACTACGTGGTAATTAATACTAGGTTTTCCTGCTGTAAATTAGCTATTATTCATTAGTCTGTTAGTAAATCTTGCATTCACACAGATCAGTGTGTTTTAAAATAGCAATCAGTATTAAACCTCTAAGATTTGGTAATCTAACTTATGCATTAAATAACTCCAAAAACTAGTGTACAGCTATATATGGTTTGATAACATTTACCAAAGAAGTGTTCAAACATGATCTTCATCCCAATGACAGTGTTTAAAAAATACATGTCTACACCCACCCACACACACACACATATATATGTATTTATAGTTCTTATTTGCTTATTTCTGTAAACCACCTCCAGTTCCACATCTGTCCCTACCACACTAATGAGTGTGAAGTGTTGCTTACTACAAAACCAATGAGGAAACCAATCCTGTCAAATACCACTCAAAATGCTTTCATACTTTCGAAGTCTTCAACTTTGATCATTTGTTGGAATCACCTAGGGAGCGTTAAAATACTGATATCTGATACAGAGGGTCTGATTTAATTGGCCCGGGGTATAGCTGGGCCACTAGGATTTTCAAATCTCCCTAGGTGACTACAGTATATAGCCCAGATGATTTTTATTTGCAGCCCAGGGTGAGAGCCATTGGCTTTGAAATATCACTGGAGAAAGACCTAAAGGTTACTGAATATTTGCAATTTCCAGAACTCTGAAGCTAAGTTTTGTTCTATAGCTTGCATTTTGGGACAGTAAACTCAAAGATTTTAATTATAATACCATTGGTAATAAAGCTCATTTGGCTTGACTACCTTTGCCTAATGTATTCTATAACACATGTTAATTTAATTATTTGCTTAAAAGTGCTAGCAAAGTATACATGTACATAGTTTAAAAAGTCAGATAATGCCAGGGGACTTGTATGGGAAATCAATAGTTCCTGGTCTGATTTTGCCACTTGTAGGGACCATAATCCCTATATATGAACTGTTTTATCTGCACCTAAATGTTAATATTGTTATATCTTGATTTTATAATTTGATACTTCATCATTTGATGTCCTAATTACCCAAATCATCCTCATCACACATAAACACACACAACACGCACCCTCTACCAACCTTCCAAAACACTTAAACCACAATGTTCCCTAAATCAGTAGTTAATGCTTATAATGTCTATTTATGGTGGTAAGTAGCCTTGACCACTGAAACTTGTACTCCAATACCATTTGCAATTGTTTCATGGAGAGGTATATTTGTCCACTATTACATATGCCTATCAGTAATTCCTCCCCCAAAATATCCAACAGAATTCTAAAACATTTTTAATAATAAAAAGATAATGATGATTGAGCACTTAAGTACCAGAAACTATTTTAAGCACTCTACATGTATTAATTTAATGTTCACCTCAGCTCTATAAAGTGGCACTATTATTTTCATTCTGCAAAATAGGTAAGAGTTACATAGCCCCAGCTGGTGTGGCTTAGGGTTTTCAACACCAACCTGTGAACCAGAGGGTTGCAAGTTCAATTCCCACATTAGGGCACATGCCTGGGTTGCAGGCCAGGTCCCCAGTGGTGGGTGAGCAAGAGGTAACCACACATCGATGTTTCTCTTTCTCCCTCCCTTCCCCTCTGTATAAAAATAATAAGTCTTTTTTTGAAAAAAAAAAAAAGTTAAATAATCTGGCTGCACTGTTAGCAAGTGATGAAACTGGGTTGAAACCCAGGCATTCTGGCATCTTCAAGCTGAGTTCTTAACCCTCACATGATGCAGGCAAATAAACAGTCAACCATCAAGCCTTTGATATCCCTGCCTGGTGTTCCTCCAATGTAGACGTGTTGCTTTTCAAATTCTGCAGTTATTTGCCTGGGACTTCCACTCACATCACGGGAATGCCCCTCCCCTCTCCCCTATCAGTCTCTTGTTTCCTGGACCTATGTCCTACTCTTTCTCATTCTGGGCCTTTATTTAGGAGAATGCATTTTCTAGTAAATTCCTGATGAAAAGGGAGGTAAAATGTTTAAGGTGCAAGAATCTAAAGTGTCTTTACTTTGCACACGCCGTTAATAATTTGGCCAGTCTATTGATTTCCTCTTGCTGTTGTAACAAATTATCACAAACTTGGTGGCTTAAAACACAATTTATTATCTTACAGTTTTGGAGGTCAGCAATATAAAATAGAACCACTTTCCTTTGAATAGTTCCAGTGGAGACACTTCCCTGCCCATTCCAGCTTCCAGAAACCACCCACTTCTTTGGCTTGTGGGTCCTTTCCTCTATATTCAAAGCTAGAGCTATCAGTCTTCACGTTGTCTGCTCACCTTGCCATGCAGCTCTAGAGAGGGCTTCACATAAGAGCTGAGAGAAGTACCTGGCTGGTAGAAGACACCTGATAATGATAACCTCCTTTCCCTGCTGATTTTGATGACAAAATGTTACATGTAAATATACATCACCAGCACTTTGAAAATACAGGCTACTTCACAAATATAAAACAGTTCTTTCCTCAGTGAATTAGAAACCTTTATCCAAGAGCAATCATGTATATCAAGTTGTCAATAATCACTGAACTTTTCTCTTTATCTTTGACATTCTCAAAAATTGTGTGCATAAGAATCTTTTAGGTGCTTATACAACAAATAGATTCCTTGCTTTCAAACCCCAACCTACTAAGCCAGAATTTTCCCAGGGACACCAGGAATCTGTATTTTCATAAGTAACTTTAACAAGAAGTAGCATGTGTGTGTCCCTGGGTACTATGAAGATCCTAGTAGGAGAATTAGATTCATTGGTCTTCAGACTTGTATTCCAAATGTACAACACAAACTTTTTGTTGCTGTGTGTTTATTTACTTCCCAGGAAAACTCTAGCATAGCCTTGGGAGGGCAAGTGCAAACACATTACATGGCCCCTGGAGTGTCATTTGCCCTCTGCTGAAGCACAGGTCTCCTGGCCACACTTTAAGAAATAGCCCTTTAAAATCAACCACAGTACCATCATTTAACCTGACCTTACTGAAAACTTGCTGTGAACAATCTCACCGTTGACACTGGCTTACTGATTTCTTAATTTTTGCAGAGGATGTGTTGGAAGTGGTGGAGGTAGGGGGTGTAAAGTGACAAGAAAAGGGAAGAGGTAAGATTGTAATTTAAAACTTATTTATGAGCACAAGGAAGAGCCCTTAAGCTAATTGTTTAGAAATTGGGTTCTCCTTCATACCCCTTTCCTGAATGCCAGGTATCATTACACCCCAAGCAGCATCTGGCACAGCGCGCCCAGCAGCCACACCTGCTTCCTTTTCATTTGTTTTCATCACTTTCTGGGGTGAAAGCTGTCTCACCTGGCGACTCTGGATGGGGCATTCAACAAATAGCATTTTGCTTCACATCAAGTGATTTCTTCCTAAGAAATCATCACTGTTATAATAGCAAGACAATTAGGGAAACAGTGAGAAGGATTTGATTGATACTGCTTCCAATTGTTCCCATCAAACAAGAGATGTGGGTTTCTATTCCAGAACGTCCCAGAAGTTGATATCCCAAATAGGTGGTGTCTTTTCAATATGTGTGGTGTATCTCTGTGTATATGTGTGTGTACACTTAAATTGTTTGTTACAAGTCAAAAGTAAAAATCAAGTGTATATTTATGCATAGTGTCCCCACTACCTTGCAGATCTGTGGGAAGTGGCTATTGCAAATGGACTGATTTTGTTTCATTGCAAATGGGTATAATGTGCATACACGGAAAGAAACTGCTCAGACGAGGAGTTGGCTAACTCATAGACAGACTACTACTAAATCCCTGGTGACTTAGAGAACTTTTTAGCTACTGAAAACATGTTTTGCAAAACACAAATACATACACTTGTGCACACACACATTAAAAGGGATGTTTGAAATAAAACTGAGGACTGCTTTACAAGCATAACTCTAATTGTGAATATCCTTCAATGTATTCTCTTTTCCTATTTATTAAGAAAATTTTATTGCTTCTCTATTCTGTGTAGTTCAAAACAAATCCACAAGATCATGGAACAGTCTACATGTAGGCAATTTGGTGTCAAAATAAGATTATTTGCATTTTCGATGTCCTTTTCTTCTTCGTAGCTCCAGCATTACACATTTAATTTACAAAGAAGTTCAAATAATATAAAGACAAAATAAAATGAATTCTAGAAATGAATCCCCTGGAATACCAATGTTTTTTATTAACTTGACTTTTAATTATGAGCCAGTGCCACACATAGAGTATGTTAATCACTAGGTCTTGAACTGAGAAGTTAACATATTTCTGCCACCTGTGCTGTTTAGTTCATCACTGCCCACTGAGAACCATTTCTATTTCACTAGCTTCCTCTAACCATTTCCGTGATGGCTGTGCCTCTCCCTCGCCCTGAATGTGTGTGCAACAAACACAAGTGCATGCCACCTCATCCATACCCACATGTTCTTCCACCCAATCTGTATCATCTCTTGCCACCTTTAATTATACAATATATGCAAATCTGGCCCAGAGATGGGCCAGATTTTGGGTGTGCCTTGTGGAGTGCAGTCTCATTTCTAAATAGTTACTTTTTAAATTTTTTTCCAGATTGCGTAAGACACAATATTGTGTACGTACGTTTAAGGTACAATGTGATGATTTCATATACATATATATTACAAAATGATTACTATAATGAGGTTGCTTAACACCTTTGTCACTCACATAATTTCCTGTGTGTGTGTGTGGTGAATACACTTAAGAGAAACTCTTAAGTAAATATAATTGACACACTCTTAAGTAAATAATACATTTAAGAAATGTTTAGAAACTTTCAAGTACATAATACAATACTATTAACTATAGTCACCATGCTCTACGTTAGATCCCAGAACTTACCTTATAACTGGAAGCATGGACGCTTTGACCAACGTTTCCTTATTTCTCCAAACCCCAGCTCCTGGTGACCACCATTCTCCTCTCCCCTATAGAGTCAGATTTTGATGCATATGTACAGGGATATTTATAGGTCCACACATAGAAAATTCCTGTGAAATATCATAAATATAATTACACTCAAACATATGCAAGAAAGTGAATGTACTATGAGATCTACATGGTCCAGGCCTGTTTCAGTTATCTATGGTCGTACAACAAAGCACCTCAAAATTTACTGCTTTCAAAATAAAAGTGACCTTATTTTTCATGATCCCGTAGACTTACTGGGGGGTTCTTCTAGTGCTCTCTCCAGGGATGACACAGGAAGCTGGCAGGATGGCCAGTGACGGGGCTCTTCTGAGACAGCTGCGACAGCTCAGCCTGGCTCTTCGTGGCCTTGCATTCTGGGCTTTGACATGGCAACAACTCAGGGAAACATTCCCAGAGGAAAGTCCCAGTGTGCAAGTGCTTGACAAAGCCCTTCTTGGGCCACAGCTGTGGTGTCCTATTGGCCAAAAAAGAGCCGGTGGCTGAGTTCAGAGTCCACATGGGAAAGAAATACATAAGTATTCCTTGGATGCTGGAAGGTGTGACTCATTGGAAATCATTATTCTAGCAATCACTACGTGGCCCCATGTCAGATGCCTGTCCAAAGAGACTGGATCTTGTCCCTTCATATAAAGGCTGAGATATCTGAATATACACAATCAAAAACCTTTTAATTGCGTGTTCTGTAGGGCATATTTTACCTCAAAGACAAGCTTAATAAATGAACTACACTCCTAGGTTATAAAAAGCAATTGATAGCTTCTTTAACACAAAACACACATACTTCCTGCTGTGAACAAAAATGAGAAAGAGAATGAACAAGAGAACCGTGAGGAAGACACTTCAGGATGGATTCATGTCCCTTGTCCGCCAGCATCTCCTGTTTCTGTGCTCTGCCTGTTATCCTGTGCCAACTACTGGGACTCTGCTTAGACTAGTGTGAGATTTGCAATGTCTGGCTCCAGTTTCTTCTCTCTGTCCAGTGAACTTATCTCGGAGTGTGGGACGAGTTGTTATGGAGAACAAGAGCCTCTGAGGATAAGGAAAACAGGCTAATGAGGCTCTGGCTTTCCAGGAAAGAGGAAACTAAGAAAGTCTGAGAGAATCTAGCCATCAACCTGGGGGGAGCTCATGGAGGAACGGGGAGGCTTCTTACAGGGTGACTGTCTGCCGGAGTTACTCCTTAAGAGATGCCCACCGACTGCTTTGTGCCTCTCTCCCTTCTTGGTTGTTCCCTAAGGATCAAGAGGTTTCATTGTCTAACAAGTTGCTTGAATTTCATCCAAAAAATTAAATTCATAAACTGAACCAAACACCTTCATTTTGAAGTACATGTGTACATTATTGATAAAAAGTTTAATGCTAACCCCAGGAGGAGAAGTTTTCCTTGGCTGAGTTTTTGAGGTTACCTCATTAACAGACTCCCTGCCATGACCTTCTCTGCCATCTCCTTGGAAACGCGGCCGTGGCTCTGTAGCTGTTCTGTAAAACCAAGATCTTTCAACGTAACACAAGATGTGACACCAAGCACTGTCATGAATGTATTTCAGATGAAAGTCACTTCCTGGAAACAGCCTGCAGAAGTGAAACTTCCCTTCCTGACAAATGTCAGATCCCAAACACAAGCAGCTAGGGCCCAGACCTCGGGCTCAAGTCCTATTTGAATGGACTGGGCCAACTACTCTTGCGCCCAGACACTATTCACTATTAATTAAGTGTTAAATAAAGTTAGACTCCCTTAGAGGCAGAAACATCTGCTGTGGTATAAAACTAAATCTCTGTATTAATAGAAAACCAGAACTGGGAGTTCCGGCCAAGATGGAGGCATAGGCAGTCGCACTGTGCTTCCTCGCTCAACCAAGA